>JAAIIK010020521.1:58032-83032 GCA_014706435.1 Silurus glanis
TCTGCTGAAAGAGCGAGGGAGCGATCTGAGGAGAGAGAGAGATCTGCAAAAAGGGCAAGGGACAGATCTGAGGAGAGAGATAGATCTGCAGATAGAGCGAGGGACAGATCTGAGGAGAGAGAGAGATCTGCAGAAAGAGCAAGGGACAGATCTGAGGAAAGAGCGAGGGTCAGATCTGAGGAGAGAGACAGATCTGCAGAAAGAGTGAGGGAGAGAGCTAGAGAAAGATCTAAGGGAGCTAGTGAGATACCTGCTGAGAGAGAAAGGGAGCGATCTGCAGACAAAGAAAAAAAGAGATCCTCAGAGAGGAAACGATCACCTGAACCTCACTCATCCCCCTCCAGCCAGTCTTCATCCTCTGACTCAGATTCAGAATCCTCTTCCTCCCGTTCCTCAGGCTCCACTCCACCAGACAAACCCAGCCATGATAAGGTATCTGTTTGGCTTGTGCAAGTTGCTGTTTTAATATTTTCCATTTGCTTTTGATGGTGTTTCCTGTGATGAGTTCGCCATGCTAATACCGATGCGCCAGACTGATTGGGCGTAACTGAGTTCAACTCAACTTCTCACACTCACAGTGTGCTCTGAAGGAATACACAGATGAGATGTTTGCATTTGGTTATAGAATTGCCTTAAGATTAGTAGACATTTGTATTTGTTTTCATAGATACCTTTCAAATTCTAAACCAAGTTTAGTTGTTTTCAGGTTTTGCTCTGCTAGTGTTTTTTTTGTTTTATTTTGACACAGGACGAAGAGAAGAAAGCAAGCAGCTCAGATGGTATGACTGAGAAGAGAGAAGAATCTTTGAGGTTAGTTAGTCAAACACAAGACACACACACACACACACATTATATATACAGGACAGTAAGGCATCGGAGCTGTTAGCAAAAATTCTCAAAATATTACTGCAATTTATTATTGAGTTTGAGGATTGTGTTTACACTCTTAGCATTTAGAATATTCCACTTTGTCTCAGTGGCTCAACTGGTGTCCTTTGTTACCTTTTTGTATTGACTGACTGAGAGAAAGACTGGCTCAGAGTTTCCCACAGATATAAATAATACCTAGGTGGAGGGAAACTACATATTATTTAATTCTTATAAATGATAGGATTTTTACATTTGATTGATCTGGATAGCTTCAAAAACACAAACCTTAAATAATAAGCATATAAACCCTGTTTTCAATTGTTGGCTAGGATCATTCAATTTGCACTGATTACAATCAGAGGCAGCGCTGCCTTCGTAGACTGGAACTTAAATAATGCGAACATAATGTAGCCAAGAAGAAACTATAAACATGTGTGTGTTAAAATACCAATACCCAGTAAAAGCGTTTTGGACTGTGTGCTGCTGTTAAAAATGGTCAGTTGAACGGCTGCATTGAAGCAGTTTATTGTGAGTGGTTGGGCAGGATGCGCTCTGAAAATGCAAATTAGTGAGGGGAAAATAGTCAGTTACTGTTCCATCAGTGCATCATTTCGGTGAGGATATGTCCATGTTCACGTTTTTCTAAGCTACTTTACTATCCAGTTATAGGCATGTTCATGTTTTATAAGGAACAACTGTCCTCATTTGTTGGTCAGTCTTATGCTCATTTGCAGCCTTGATGTGCACAGCATATAAAAAGCTGATGAGTGTTTATACGTGCATACATATTTACATGGTCAGTATTCCTTTTAACCTATATGTGGGGAAACCCTGTGTGCTTCCTTTGAGACATGTGAATCCACCATTTCATTTGGAAATGCTGCTTGTGTAACATCACTGGGCACACATCCTTTTTTTATATACAGGAGCTAACACATGCTTGAAATTGGCTACTTGAGAGGGAAGACAGTAATTGTAACCTTCTGATCGAGACAACAACCTTAAAGCACAGAGCTGCCCGTCTCTTGTTGAAACACGAATTTCTAAAATATCCAAGCCTAACAATTACTGTAAGCAATTTCATTATGTCCTCAAGGGACAGTTCTATATAAAATGGAACTGGGATATATTTTAGACATTGACTACTCTAAAATATATCCAAGTTTCATTTATATAGTATTGTCCCTTGTATTAACACACCAAAGTTTGTATTTAATTTGATGAATGAGCCGTTATTGTCTAACCTGCAGTGTTACAGTGAGTCAGAATTTCATGCAGGAATTTCAGCAGCTCGTCATGTGTCTTGTGTTTTTATTCTCTGCTACATTACTTAAGCTGGAAAAAATTTAATGGGATTCAAAGTGGTCACAAACATTGTGTCCACCGCATATGCGCTTTGTAATCATTCACACCACTTATTTGGTCAAACAATCCCCTAAGGCTGGCTGCATTGTGATCAGGGAAACCTAAACACTGCAAAACAATAGACCTCCAGCGGTGAATTCCTTTTTATTGGCAGTACGTTTAATTTGTTTGATTGTCGACGGTAGTAGCTAAACCGTCTCTATAGTCATAAGTAACTTGAAGACGTCGAAATTTTATTTAACTGCTATATCTGTCTTGATCTCTGGCCTCTAACCTTTGTATTTAACATTGTCAGACATCAAATTTTTTATTTTTTTTTTAAATACAGATGCTGCTTGGCATGTTTAATCATGCATTAAAGTACACAAATTATTATAATAAGCGTTATTTGAAAAAAAGAAGAATATTTAAGCGTTAATGAGCAAGCCCATAGTGTCTGTACAATATAACTCATTAAGACAGAGCTTGGTGGAACTAGCACTCGGCGTGGGGGTCCATCCTATGAATCACAAGTTATTTTTACATCAGATAGGCTCAGACTTATAGTTTATGTAACTTACGGGTTGGTGATGAGAATAGATACACTTGTATATCCAATTCGTTATGACTGAATTCAGTTTTTACTGAAAATAAAAGTAATAAAATGTACTATACGTTATTGCCAAAGTGGCAACCGTGTGTTTTGAACATTTTAATGCGTATCATTCACTGAAAATCTTGTACCATCAAAGAATAACACCCAAAAGGATGATAGAATTTGAAAGTAAACCTTTCTAAAAGATTGTGATCCTTTGTGATTTAGTTTGTCATTCCAGCTATATAGAAGAGTACAATAAAAAAATAAACATTAATAATTGCAACATTAGAGAAGTCAAATGCAGCCATGTACAGTCTATACTGTACTATACAATGAAGAGGAATGTCAAATTAAACCTCTGTATATAATAAAACACAGTGTTGTGGTGAGTGGAGCTTTACATTATCACATGCATGGTGGCTTTCCTGAAGAAACGGTATACATTTCAGGGCAACAGTGAGAGCTACAGTTTAGTACCCTTGTGTATGACCGTATAGGTGATAAGCAAACTGATCGCAGTCTGTAAGACAGTCGGTGAGGCATCATGAGGTGAGGAGCGAGAACCGGAAGTGACTTGCATGTTAATCGAACGCCTGATTTTTTTTTTTTTTTTTTGATCAGGTGTGATCTACGTATTTAATGATTTTTGTAAAAAAAAATTTGTTTGAAAACCGTATGCGTTATTTTAGTTAAAAAGAAAATAAATCATGTGTAAATAAAAAAAATAAAAAAAATGGGGCAGATTTTTTTTTTTGATCAGGAGTTTAGCGCGGCCACCCCACGATCCGGCCTGCGTGGCTGTGTCGCAAGCATGGCCCCGCCCTCTCACTGGCTCCTCCCACTCCCCTGAGCTCTGTTCAACATGGCCGCCAAGTGAGGGCTGCTGCGCGTAGACCGACGCATTGCACAAAAAAAAAAAAAAAAACGGAAAAAGAAAACGGCGACCGTCTCTCGGCGTTCCCACGGTCTCAGGTCGTACGCGGCGCAATACAGACGCAAGGCCGTAGCGCATCGAGTCGTAGCCCGTCGACATGCTGTCCGACGGAAATAAAGGAGGGTAAGGGAGAGGAGACTGCGAGCAGAGAGACGGGAGAAGGCTGAAATGTCCTAGCGCGGATAGGCTACACGGTAGCAGTGGGAGCGTATATATGGCGCTTTCCCCCCTACACACTTAATCCGAGTTCAGTCTGAACGTCTAGGGGGGAAAACCGTGACAGACCCACGAGTGACCGAGTAAATCGTCGCGTTTTTAAATCGGGGTTTATATGTATATCGATGTATGTATATATCGCGTTATAGGTGCGGGTGCGAAGGAAAGAGCGTGGCCTTGGTGATGGGGGAAGGGGGATTTCTCAGCCATTAGTGTCCGGATGATAATGTGAACATCTCTGATCGAGTGGTGTGAAGCCATGACTCGGTAATAAAGATAGGCTTGTTCATGTCGCCTCGATCTCATCGTGCTGATAGTGTCGCAGCTTTTCTAATAAACCACCGCCTGATCTCCGCGTGGCTTCCCGGCTTTGTTACTTCTCAACTTACGAAGGAAATCGCGAGAATGTATTTATTTTGTATTCTCCTTGGTGCCAAAGATGACCTGCTCTTTCTCTTTACACGTGTGAGACAGTGTGACCGAATACACAACAAAATTTAGCGATTGTATCTAATTGTTAGTATGATGTAGGTGACCTTTATATATGTATGTGTATAATATCAGATTTAATGGTCTTTGTTGGTTTTGTCCCCTTTTTTTTTCTGAGAAGGAGCAGCTCCCTTCCCCAGCCTCTTGGTTGTTAAGGAGACTGTGTGGGGGAGTTTGGGGTGCAGCCCCCCAGGGAGTGAAGATTAGTTGCTTGTCGTTGAGAGCAAATCCCACCAATGCATGTTCAGAGAGAAAATATACAGCCCCGGTGCTTTCTAGGGAACTGTCCCTCTGTGGGACTGTTTATATAACGTTTACAAATTAGTCTCTGTGTTACAGGAGCGATAGTTTCAGATTTACTTCAGTGCCATGAGTGGACTGATTAATGACTATGCATTGATGTGGTAATTTTCTTTACTGTGTCTGATTTACTTGTCTTTGTCTTCTGCAGCCACAAGCACATCATTTTTTTTATTCATTTTTTTATCCAAAGATGTGAACCTGTAACTGTCTTCTTGAGAGTCCGTGCTTTTGGGTCTCGAAGGGCTGGCACTCACTTGCACACCTGTTCATGGTATTGAGATGATCAGCAGGAGATGTCAGGGGGTGTGTGTGTGTGTGTGTGTGTGTGTGTGTGTGTGTTAGAGTTTGAGAAAGTGTGAGGCAGAGGCTACTTAAAGGTTTGATAAATGCGATTACCTCGGCCAGGAGATCTCCAGCTGATAGTGACATAATGGCTAAATGAGGTTTGATGTTCTTGCTCTAATGGTCTATGCTACTGTTTATTGATTTGTTCTATTGTCCCTGGCATCCATTTCTCTCCAACATCTGTTGGCGCTGGATTCTTTTCTGCTCTCATCTGTTTTAGATGCTACACTGGAATTGGTTGTGTTTGTTTGTTTGTGAGGTTGGTTGATTTTTTTTTTCCTTCACAGAAGGATGAATATTTGGTGTTCTGTGACATCTGTCTGTATGAAGAGTGTGTGTGTGTGTGTGTGTGTGTGATCTTGCCTTTATAGATGTGTATGTGTTTGACCCTGACATGCCTGGGTGTCATTTAGCTGCTGAGTTATTTATAGTTATAGTAACCCAGATCACTATCCTCAGTCACTTTACCTCTCTCCCTCACTCTTCATGTTTTTTCTCTCTTTTAAATCTTTTGCTTCTCAACTGGTACGTGAGGCCAACCGAATCGCAGTGTTTCATTTAGCCATTTAGCTTAGCTTCTGTTAAACTACTGGTCTAGTGAGCGTATACTCGCTTTGCATTTCATGTCTAGGTCTTTTTTATTTTTATTTTTTTATTCTGTCCTCTTCTACCTCCCACTTGTTTTCCCATTTTTCTTTCTTCACCCCCTCTGATATAACACTCGATGCAGTCATTGTCACATTTCTCTCTCCCTCTTTGCATCTGTCTTTCTTTTTCTCTAGGGAAGTAAAACAGGCCACGGTTGCTGAACCCACAGGTCCCGTCTCTATGGAGCTCCAGGAACAGCCCGAGTCTGAGAGTGCACTGGCTCATCCTGCCTCACAGGAGGCGCCTGAGACCAGCGAGTCCCGTCCTGATGAGGTAATGAGTCTCTCTGGAAAGATGCCAAGGAGCAGGGGCAGGGTGTATGGCTACGTTATTATATGCATTCAAATTGGCATTTGAAAGTGCTTACTGTTTTTTAAGAGATGTAGTGCTTCGTAAACATAAATGTAAACTTTATTAGCTGGAGAGTTATGGGGGAAATGAAATAAGGCAAAATGAGGCAAAATATATTTATATATATATATATATATATATATTATAAAAAACTAAGTATGTCTCTCAAAATAAGCTTTCCTCCCTCGCTCTCTCTCTCTCTGTCTTTCTGTAGCTGTTATTATATTGTCAGGGGTTGAGGCTGGCTAACTGTGTGTGAAATTAGATACAGCGTACATCTCGTTGAGTAGGTGCTGAGTGTGAGAGAGGGAGACCAAGATTAAGAAAGATGTCAACAGAAGAGCTTGATGTATTCTTGCAGGGGGTCTGTCCATCTGTGTACAGTGTGCGCTATATTTGTAGACACGCAGGCGTATGTGTGGAATGTCTTTTAAACAGACTGAACTTGTTTCTTTCTCAATTGTAAAAAGAAAGTGTGTATTCCTTTGGTGGTTGTTATCCAATATTCTTTGATTCATTCAGCTAGGATTACATTCACACATTACGTTACACGTTACATTTAATTTTCTAGTGTGATTTGTTTGTCTGAGGAAATGTTGGGGTCAATTACCGATTCGAACTTAGCATTCACCTGATCATTTTAGTCAAGTCCAAGCAATGTTTCACATATTAGTGATCTTATATAAAACACTTCCCTAATCCCAAAATAAAAAAAATTGTGTTTTCAAGTTGCTACAGGAACTTCAAGTAATACTTGTTCCAGTAATACGTGAAAGCATCTCTTGTCTACTCTTGCCGGTTAGACCTATTTGACATGGATCCCTCGTTTCAAATTGAGATTAACCACATGATGCTGCGCAGGCGTGTAAAAATGTCATTTTTGATGTCCAATATATAGAAACACCTGAAATTTTAATAAAGCTTTAGATGATTATTTATCTGCCAGGGCTTTATGGTTTTAGAAATGCAGGCCTAGAGTCAGAAGATAAGATGGAAAGGGATTAAAGCAGGTGTTGTGTTGGTGTTTGTTTCAGAATAGGGTCATCTTTAACAGCTCGTGTGTGTGGGTGAGAGCGGGAGAGAGAGAGTGCTTTAATTGTTAACAATAAAAAGGCCTGATATAGTGAGAGATAGCCAGACTCTCCTCTACCTCCTTTCTTTTTCTCATTTTTAAAAAAAAAAAATCTCACTAGCTCTCTCTCCATCGTTCCTTCTCCTTTATTTTTCTTCGTGTTTTTTTTTTTCTTGTTATACTGCCTCTCTGTCTTCTTCTTTCTGCTGCTCCTCTGTCTAAATCTAGTGGTATAAACTGTTGTGCTTTTTAAAAACCCACTGATTGCTTTGTTATGAAGGTGCCCTCCCTTCTTCCATTGCTCATACTGGTACCTGCGTTACTACCTCCACCTCTCCTCCTCTACCTCCATCACGTGCCGAGCTATGAGCTAGCCCCCTCAGGCAGAGTCACCACCGCACACTTAGCCTTCACCTGATGGAAACCTGGCGGATGATTGGCCACGCTGCTCACAACACAAACTGATGTGGCCGACTGATAGGACTGCTGGGAGAAGGCTAGAGAGTCGATTGGGTGGGTCGAGGTGGCAGCCATTTTGACAAGACTCCTCCTCTAGTCCCACCTTTTTTCGACTACCCCCTGATCCAGAGGTCATACAAAGTATGGACTATTCTACGCAGATTGATGGGCACACTGTGGTTTAAGCACAATGACCACCTGTGTGTTTGTCTTGCTCATTGAACAGCACATTCTCAGCTATTGACTTTAGTGAACTTGGACACCTTGTGAGCATCAGCTCTGATCTGCCCTCTGACACCGCATACAGAACGATCTGCACATGACCTTGTTCTGCTAGAACACATGAAACAGGGATCCAGGGCTAAGCATTAACCATGGACTCATTCGTTGTTTCCTGAGAGTGATATCCCAGCATCTGTGATTTACACAAGAACAGTTATGCCAGATGGCGCTGATGTTTTCTGAGGAATTATACCAAATGAACTTTCTGGAATACCAGCATCCATCATGAGATCAAGGTTAATCAAGGTGATATCTGGATGTGGCCTGTTTTTTTTTTTTTTTAAAGCCCAACCTTGCATATTTTCAGGAAGTATGTGGACAGTCTATGGCCAGTCCACTCATCAGCCTGTGACGCAACACAGTCTCAGTGGATTAGTGTCTGCCTGAAGGGAAATAACCAAGGACTTTAATCAGCATCAGCGTGGAGCTTAAAATGCCCTTCCACCACATGCAACTGTTGTTCTCTAACTGCCAAATGGATTATGGACTAGTTTTGCTTTATTAAAGCAATACGTTTCGACTGTAACGTTACACTGATTGCTCTCGCATGCCGTATTTAATGAGATGGGAGAGCTGTTCTGTCTGCACGCCAAAGATCACAGAGACTGTATTTACACGATGTCTGCCTAAATGATCTCCCAGTGAAATCATCAAAGACTGTTTCTGATTCAGAAGAAATCACCATCACATCAAAGACTTTGTGTCTAGACTCAGAAAACACACACACAAAAAAAAAGCCACACATCAAAAATCACTCCCACCAAAAGTCCAAACGCAGTTCAAATCAGCCGGCCAATCAGCACATTCGGTTTGTGAGCATTTCGCGTCCTCACTCCTCGGCCTCTTCTGATTGGACCTTTGTTGCCTAGATACAGTGCATACTGCCGTGCGGTTGGGCCATAGCCAAGCCAGAGAGGAATCAGGTGTCAATGGTACCAGGAAATACCCTTTTCTTTTAAACCCAAGATGTATTTTTCTTTATAAACATAAATCATAGTGCCTTTTTGGTTAAAATTGAGTTTATTTATTTACTTTTTAACAGTAGATTAAGTTGGGGATGTTGAGGTTTTTTTTTTAGCTTTATTAACATTCAGGTATTGGATTAGAATATATGGGTCAAGCATGAATTTCATAGCCTATAAGTTCCTTTACTGTCAGGAACAGTGTTAATTTGACACAGTGCCATCCTTTTATTGGACAGTCTGTCTGTCACTTCAATCATAAATGATTCACACTATCATGCATTAATCTAATGTTGGTTTATTGATAGCTTTATGTCTGTTCTTTTTTTCTTCTTTTCTATCACCCTTCCCCTTTTCCCCACTGTTCGTCCCACCCGGTGTTTGTGTGTGTCCCCCTCTCTTTTTGTCTCGTCCCTCCCTGAACCCGCTTGGGTCTTTTTTTTGTTTGTCATCCTCTGTCTTTTCAGAGCACCATTCCAAAAGTGTTTGCTGCACGCAAGATTTCACTCACAAGTAAGTACCTTTTTAGTTAAAGATTTAGATTTTCTGTGATTGCGGAGGTTCTGTCTTAATTTGAATATGTGGTCAATCCAGCAACCTGTTGGAGATCATGTAGTGTACATAGAGGTGCTAATACGGACAAATCCAGGAAAACGTTTGAGGAGAAAAACAACTGTCTGCCAGAAAACATTTGAGAGACTATGTTGTGAAGAGTGCACACGAGTTGTTTGATGTGTGAATGTGTGGCTTATTCTATTTGCTGTAGAATTTTCCTTATCATTGCAATTTGGATTTTCTTTTATTTGAAAATCATATGAATATTGTATTAACTTTAATGTAGTATTGCGAGAAGCCTTTAGTGCATACAATATGTATGGGGCCCCAAATAAAAGGTTGCATACACGTAAAATATCGCTGTTTTACACTGTAGCTGCTAAACCAGAGGGCGCTACCGTGGAGGCAGAGTCTGGGGGCGTAGCTGGTAGGAAGAGGAGGTGGGGCTCCAGTACAGCAGTCACTGCCAAAAAGCCATCAATCAGCATCACCACCGAATCACTGAAGGTACAGGATTTTTTTTTTCTTTGCCATAAATACAGAAATATCTCTAATAATTGGTCATTGCTAAAATTCTAGTTTTGGACAAACAATATCAGTCACTCAATGGATATAAATAATTTGCCAAAATCGATATGAATGTCTGGTTAAAGCCTGTAGATTGCTGTTGCTGTGGGTTAAGTGTGCAGCATGCTGCACAGTGGGATGATTATAAGGGGTTTCCCCAAAGTGACATGCATCCAGTCGTCTCAAATTGGCATCAAAATGGTCTTTAAATACCATTAACGTGGTCTGAATCAGTGACATCTGTAGATTAACATTAAGCTCTATGACAGTCTGATATGTAGTTTTGTGTGTGTTTTCAGTCTTTAATCCCAGACCTTAAGCCTCTGCAAGAAGCTGTTGTGGACTTGCACCCAGATGAGGGTCGTTTCTCTGGGGATGAGGACTCAGGTCAGCAGCCTGAGCGCGACGAGGACCAGGGGATTCAGATCAGACGTACTGTAACACAGGTACACCATTAGTCCTACAATTCTCATGCAGTACATATCCACAGTCATGAAAAAATACAGGCCCTGTGTTCCTAAATTTGGAATATAGAATCTGTTAGGTCTTCAGCTTTTCTTCTATACCTAGGTTGTTCCATCTGAAAGTCAAGAAAATGGGCAGAAAGAAAAGGAGGAAGATGAAGACCTGGATGATGAGCAGACAGAAGGAGAGAAGGAGAACCCCCCCAAGAAACAGAGGCGGGAGAGCTCATCAGAGGTTGCCATGGAAACATTGGAGGGTGACGCTAAGAAGGGTGACTTATTTTATTTTTTGTTGTTTTTGTTTGTTATTAATGGCTGCGCCCCAACTTTTGTTTTACTTGTATCATTAATGGCATATAAATAGGTTTTTCAATCTTATTGGCATTTAGTTTTAATCATTGTGTCGTTCAGTCTTTAACTGGAGGACGACTGCACCATCTGTCGAATAGTCTTTTGCTTCTGACAAATGATTTGGTTTAATCTTTTTCTTGTTTTTACCCTTCCTCTTTTTTTCCCCTCCAGTGACCCCTAATGATTCAGTGGTGCGGCGCTCCATCAGTCAGCAGAAAGTGGCGGTGTCCATCACCATTGATGATCCAGTGCGCACAGGCCGCCAGCTCTCACCTCCACGCGGCAAAGCATCCAACATCATCCACGTCTGCAATTTGGTGGGTGCTGTCTGTTAGAAATATATATTTTGGCTCATAATAAAAAATAAAGTAAAATAGAGCCTGTAGATGTATTACTACTCACATGCATTCTTTGTGAGTAGAGGGAATTTGATGTAGCTGAGAAACGTTATCTACCTTGCCTAAATTTTCATGCAGATAGAGATGGTACAGTTGTTATATAAACTATGAGTAGGTTTGTGGACACCTACAAGCTTTTGAACATTTCATTGGTTTTAGTCCCAATTTATAATAACCTCAACTCTACTGGGAAGATGTTCCACTAGGTTTTGAAGTGTGCTTGTGGAGATTTGTGCTCAATCAGCCATGAAGGGTGTTTTAGTAAAATCAGTTACTGATGTAGGATTAGGAGACCTGGTGTGCAGTCAACGTTCTAAATTCCTAGGTGTTTAGTACGGTTGAGGTCAGAGCAGGCCACTGAAGATCTTTCATTCCAAACCATGTTTTCAGCAAAAATTTCAGCAAAGAGCAGTAAAATGTTATGAATCATCGTAACCATCGGATAAAAGAGATCACATTCTGGAATTGACCCAAACAAGGATTTCTAAACACAGTATGTTGTGTTTTGAGATGAATGCAAATTGAAGCGTAAGCAAGATTTAACTTTGTATAGTAAATAAAAAAATAAGACGACCAAATATTGTGTGAAAAATCAGGAGGATTTTGCCAAATCAATAAATTGCATATCAGTGCATTGGAATGTCTTTATGAAATCGCCCATGTCTGACTCCACATCTGTCTATATATTTGTAGGTACGTCCCTTTACTTTAGGCCAGCTGAAGGAGCTGTTGAATCGGACTGGTACAGTGGTTGAGGACGGCTTCTGGATCGATAAGATCAAATCTCACTGCTATGTCACTGTAAGTCTGATCTCTCTAATCTACTTTAGTGTAAAGTTTGGGTTTTAGCATGTAGAGTTGGGAACTGAAGTAATTTCAGCGAGTTGCCGATGCTACTGTTTTTACACCCGTGTTCATTATTATTCCAGGATAGTGTCCTACCCTGGGATTAGACAGGCAGAGTCTTTTACTGGTTTTAAAGCTGCTCTTAAAACTTACCTTTTATGTGATTTTCTTATTTTTCTGGTTTATTCTGTGATGTTTATTTACCTATTTTTTTAATATTTATACCTATTTTATTTTTACAATATTTTGTATGAATTTTATATATATATATGTGTGTGTGTGTGTATATATATATATATATATAAATAAAAATAGTTTTTCCTCTTTTTTTTTTTTTTTTCTATTCTCATTTTTTTTCCTTTTCTGCTAAAGCGCTTTGAGATGCTACTTTTTAAAATTGCTTCTTAATTAATTACATTGTTCGAGTCTGCCTCATGTATTGTTCTGATCTCTGTGGATTAGTACGCCACTACAGAGGAGGCTGTTGCCACACGTGAAGCTCTCCATGGTGTGAAATGGCCCTCTAGCAACCCCAAAGTGCTCCGGGTGGACTTCTGTGAACAAAAGGAGGTACATGCAGGTCTTTTTGTAATACAGAGGCAAAACTGTTCTATTTAATAAACAGGCAGATTGATTGTTCTTTTGTTTTTTTCCTCTTGCTATTCTTTTCATATGTCCCATGCACCCTCCAGCTGGATTTCCATAAAGGGCTGCTGACCGGTGAAGACCCACGAGCTGTTGCAGCACCTCCGACTCGGCCTGTAGCCCCACCTCCGCTCCTGCCCCCCACTCGGGAAAAGGAGCGCGAGCGAGAGAAAGACGGGGCGACGACAAATGTTCGGGACCAGTGGGCCGAGAGAGAGCGAGAGATGGAGCGAAGAGAAAGGACGCGCTCAGAGAGGGAGTGGGACAGGGACAAAGTGCGCGACTTCAACAGAGATGAACGGGAAACAGCCAGGAGGTCACGATCACGTGACCGGGACAGGAGACGCAAAGAGCGAGGAAAGAGCAAAGAGAAGAAGTCTGAGAAAAAAGGTGCGGGTGAGTTAATTTCCTTTTGAATGTTTGTCGTAGCTGTAAGTAACTGGGTTTTCCCCTCCCCGGTTTATAGTGGCTGATTAACGCTTGATTAATCAGTGTATATCAAATTATTATTATTAGTATTTAATCCAGTGGTTGTCAGAAGGTTCTCCTTTTGCAGACACACAGCTGTTTAAAAATCAGTGTAAAGAAAAAAATGTTCAGACCCCTTTAATATTGCAGCACAGTCTCTATTCATAACCAGGCACATTTTGCAAATATGTACCATCTATTAGTGGTTAAATTTGTATATATTTTTAATTGTACTGTAGTTGTACTAATAAAATGTAGGTTCAAAACTTAAAATTGGGGCTGCAACGAGCAAGTATATTTTATAATTGGTTAATTGTGTGGATTTTTTTTTTTTGTTAATCAGATTAAAAAAAACAGATGTTTTTCTTATAACTGTATAAAACCCTAATTAAACGTATTTATGTATAAAAGTGTACTTTAAAAAAATGCAAAAGCCACGTATCGAGTTTAAACATCTTTAATGTTTACATCTTAAAGTTTTTGCATGCACTTGAGGTGTAAATTGTAAAAATCAACATTTGTATTGTTTTTACACAATTATTGTTATAATTATTCCCCGAAAACCACAACAGTGACTAAAAATGTAATCGTTCACTGCTTCAGTTATTTGCTGCTTTTAGATTTAGTGTTTGTTCACAGTGTTTTAATTGAATTGATATGACGGTTGACCCTGCACTCGTCACCATTTCCCAAGCGGCTCTGTTCTCTTAGACACGCTAAACCGTAACTTCAGCAGCCCAACTAATCCATAATGGCATGCATTGCTGACCGGATTTCTTTATCGATTATTTGTTGTTACATGTTTTTTAATTCAGCTGGTGGTGTTTTATTTTGATAATTCACGAACTTCTCTCCTATTTGCTGTAGATAAACCAGAGGAGCCTCCTGCCAAACTTCTGGATGATCTGTTCCGCAAAACCAAAGCAGCTCCATGTATATACTGGCTGCCTCTTACTGAAGAACAGGTCAGACACACTCACTCTATGCATGACACACACACACACACACACACACACACACACACACACACACACACAGAGAGAGAGAGAGACTGCCTTAAAGCTTGACCTGTACATGCTTTTGCACACCCTTGAAGCTCTTCCTCGCTCCTCTCTTTTCACAGGCGACTCAGAAGAACCTGGAACGAGCAGAGAGGATGAAGGAGAGGGAGAAGAGAAGGAAGGAGCTGCAGGAGGAGGAGGACAAAAAGCGTGAGGAGGAGAGGAAGGAAAGAGTGCGAGGCAGAGAGCGAGAGGGAGGCAACACGGCAAGCAGCGGAGGAGGCTCGAGCCGTCCAGCCGAAGCGGAGAAGGACAAAGAGAGGGAGAGGGAAAGGGAGAGGGAGCGGGAACGGGAGCGGGAACGAGGTAGAGAGAAGGAGGTAGAGAAAAGGAGAGATGGCATCAGAGGCAGAGGCAGCGACTCCAAACCAGTAGGGGGCAGCAGACGCTCACGTAGCCACAGCAACCCCTCCAGGGACAGACGGCGTTGAGCGTGTGTGTCGTGTGTGCGTGTAAGAGAGCAAATGCACGCATGTGTGTGGTACCTGGAGGAAGATGATGCCCTTTGTTTTTGACTGAGGCCCTATTATGAAGCAAAAGTTCCACCTCTATAAAAAAAAAACAAAAAAAAATCTTCCTTGTTTCATGCATATAATTTGGTAGCATCTCACACACATTCAGTCACATCTGCTGTATGTCCTTCTACCAGGACTTTCAGGACTTTTTTTTTTTAGCTCCAGTTATGTTGTAGAAATCTCTCTTTTTGTGATTTTTGCAGTTGATTATTGTTCCTTTGGTCTTAAACAGAGTTGCATCAAGGGCTTGTGCAGATTCATTTCCTCGTAATCACACACTCTCACACGTAGACGAGGCTTCACCATCAGCAGGGTGTTTTCATTTTTAATGCATCACTTTCTCCTTTTTTTTTTTTTTTTTTTTTTTCTTCTATTTTTTTTTTTTTTTTTTAAGAAGCCCTTGATCATTTCTATTTATAGATTCTAATTGGAGTTCTCTATGGCTTATCTTGCCATGTACTTATTTTCAAATTAAATTGTTTTATTCATTCTCAGACTTTTAATTCACTTCAGTTGACCAAAAAGATCCCTCAAAGCGAAACGTCTTGGCCTTTGACTCTGGCGAACGGTGGTGTGTTGTGGGTCACGGCCGCACCCTTCCAGACCCTGCACTGAACGGGTGACTACTGCGTATCTGTCTGATGTTAATTCTAGAAAGGTGCGGTTATGAAGGATAACAGGTGTTTAACACGTCTCGTCTCTCCCCGTCCTGCTGCTGCCTCCATCGTCGCGTCGCGTCTCCCCGTCCCACCCCCCGTGTCCTGTTGGCAGTCTGTAGTCCTCTCAGTTCTTTAGTGTTGTACTCCGAGTTTCAGATAAGGGAGAAAACTAACAGTTATAGACGAGAGGAACAATACATGTTTTAATGATGTTTTAACTTTTTTTCTTTTTTAGTTTGAAAAAAAAGAGAAATTCCTATTTGCTTTTTGATTATTTTTTTTCTTTCGAGTATGCCGAATGTACAAAGAATAAAAAAGTGACTAAAGGAAAGGTGGTTGGCAAATATTTTTATTTTATTTTATTTTTTTTATAATTTTAAGGCACTTTTAAACAAGTTCGTTATGCAGATTTGAGCTCGTGTGTAGAAGTGGACAGAAGGTGTTCAACCTGGTCTGGTGTGGACTTCATTTTATTTTAGAATACTTAATTTCCTTGTATATCTAAGTGATGTTGCAGCTGAGGTCAGAGTGCTGCATCAGCCATGTTGTAGCACCCCTGGAGTACAGAAGGCTAAGGGCCTTGCTCAAGGGCCACAAGAGTTCCAATCAGTAACCCAGAGATGATCACCCTTGACATGGTGACTGACTTAATTATGGGTTTGTTTAATTACAAAATACTATTTTTTTTTTATTATTAAAGAGAAATTATGCAAATAATCATTGTGCTGCACCTAAAAGCTAAAATGTAAAAAAAATAAAAAATAAATAAAAATTCACTGCAAAAGTGAGATAGAAAGAAGTTTATTAATAAAGACCGATACAGGAATGTTTTTACTTTTTTGCAGAAACATTTCTTTTTAAAAAAAATCTCTTAAAAGGTAAACATGTTCATTTAAGTGCAAAATCTTTGCTAGTGATATTAAATATTTTTAAAAAGTTAAGAATAATCCCTTAATTTTTTTTCCTACAGCAGATATGAGAATAAACAGTAGCTCAACATGACGTTTCATTCTCCCTAATAACTTAGTACGGTTGATAACAGTGAGATCCTGCCACTGAAAATGTAATCAGCAGGATTCTGTCTGTGAATTTACTGGCCACTAGAGGGACACACCCGTCCAGTTCCAATCTTGAAATGTAGGACCTCAAGTTTGAGAAGTCAGTCAAACATCACACCACCTGTTTTCAGTGTTGCAGTGTGTGTGTGCAGGTGGTGCAAAAAGGAAAAAAACAAACAGAAAAAGCAAATACTTTAACAGACGGTTACAAATAATCTTGGTCACAAATACGCGTACATATTACAAAGCAGTGTATGTTGGTCCAACGGAACGATCTCCACCCCCTGTTCAGTGTGAGTTGTGTGGGGGCAGGTTGTGAGAGGGGCACACCCTGCTCATGTGACAGGGGTGGCATAGGAGGTGGGAGTCCAGGGGGAAGCACTGAGAGCCCAGTTTATCTGAGAGCTGCTTACCGCACTCCTGCACAAAGAAACCAGTTTCAGAAATAATACATAGTAATACAATGATGCATCAGTAAGAGAACAAATTAATTACAAATAAACATAGTGAGAAGTCAAAGTCAATGAAGTTTTTTGTTTGTAGTAGAAAACAAACAAGAAAAAAAAAACAATACATCTTTTATTTCTTGATTCAGAATCAACTATTGGAACAAATTTTTATAGAATTATATATGAACCATTAAAAATCAATAAATAGAGACGTGACTAATGAACAAACAAGCCCTCAATAAAACTTTAATTATTCCTTATTTATACCAACATTGCTTTAGTCACGATTTGGAGTGCGGTGTAATGAAAGAACTAATGACGTGAGAATGAACACGTCTGTGACAAACAGGAAGACAGAAGCAACAGTGAGTCAGAAATTCAGGAACAACGCTTTATGAGCAACGTGCTGAACGAGTTGAAGGGGAAAGAAAAAAAACCACGAAAGGAAAATAAATCCTAAGCGCACCACTTCACCTGGGAGTTTGTGCATGCACGACTGCCTTTAGGAAACACTTCACTAGGCTTTAATGATAATCGTTTCAGAATCATCCTGCATATGGAACCATAACGTTAATGAGAGAGAGCAGTATTTGAGCCAGTATTGAGTCTCTTTACCCATGTCCATTTTGTCTGCAATTTCACAAGTTAAAGAGAACAAACAACTAATGAGAAGTTCAAAGAAAGACATCATGGTCATGTCAGTAGGTCACAAGCTTCAGGCAGGTCCTTCATGTCACAGAGCCCTAACCAAACAATGTCTACTGTTTTCATTGGCTTTAAATATTTCCCCTACTGCTTTGAAGGGGATGATTAATGACAAATAGCACGGCTTAGATTGTACAGAAAAATATTTCTCAAGGATAAAAACTGTACTTTGGCCTTATATTATATTAACCTTCTGTTTATTTTCAGGAGAGAGAAAAAAGAAAATACTCCCACAAAACTTGTACTGCTTAAATTGGAGTTACACCTTCTGATACAGAACCATGTGTTTCCTGTGGAATTTGGCTTCAAATAGAAATTTAATTAAACTTTAACATTGCCACAATCAAGAACATAATCAGCGGCAACATTTGTGGGCTTTAGTTAAAGTTGGATAATTGGCCAATTTTATTACCTCTGGTGCATTTAAATCATATTTCCTGTTTATATTTTAGATACACATGCAATTAATGATAGTCATGTTTTATTACACACACACACACACACACACACACACATTATATATATATATATATATATATATATATATATAAATAAAAGGGCTGTCAAAAATAACATTAAAGCAAATAAATTGTAACTGCACTAATTTTATTAATACGTGATCACTGCAGTGCTCATTTCTGTTCGACAATTTGTATTAAAAATATAAAAGATGCGAAATGTAAACCTTCAACGCAACACACATTTCATGACGTCCTTTCTTTACTCGGATACTAAAAAAAAAAATAGCACCGAAAAATTATTTTTAAAATATCACCAAACATTTGTTTTACTTCTGCACCAAAATGGTGCAAACATCCACCAATTACAAACGTTTGTGTGGAAACAAAGTCCCACCAAAAGTGGTGTCCTGATGATTTCCGTAATTTAATCACCACAATGACTTTAAAACATTTACAAGAGTATTATTTACGAGCTGCCCTGACATCTGAACATGTAAAGTGATGTAAAACTTCATGCATGTTTGAGTAAAAAAAGAGCAGTAATGCAGAACCTTTGGTTTCTCTGTTCTTTTTTTTCCATTTGTTTAGTAGACAAAAATAAAATAAAAGAATAAAAAAAAGTTATTTGAATAACAACGTCTACCCATGTTTAGGGTGGTCTCAGAAAAAATAAACATACATTTATATAACGCATCCATATTTGTATAAGCCCATGTTGATTAGAATATTAAAAATCGTGCCATTCATCGCAATTTTTTTTAATTGACACATTATATATATATATATATATATGCGATTAAAATTCTTCTCGGTAAATATATTTCTAAAGGTGCTATTGACATGAAATTTTTACCAGGTGTTGCAATCACATGCAAAGAAATCAGACCACACATGCCCATCCCATAAATGAAGTAATGTGGAATGACACAGGGAAAAAGTATTGAACACAAACAAAAGAAGGTGAAAAAAAGCATGGAAAGCCAAGACACCAGCTGAAATCTATCAGCAATTACAAAGCAATCCTGCCCCTCGACAGTGCAAATTAATATCAGCAGGTTCTGTCCCAACTGATGGCCTGTATAAAGGTGTCCCATTACCAAGGTGTCACACAAGAAACATCTCATGATGGGTAAAATGAGAGCTTCAGAAAGACCTGGAATTAGCAGGTACAACTGATTAAAAGAAAACAATAATTAATGCACGTAAGCGCCATGGCCTGTGTGCACGCTCACCATGTAAGACTCCAGTTCTGAAGAAAAAGCATGTTGAAGCACATTTAAAGTTTGCTGTACAACATTTGGACAAACCTGTGAAATACTGGGAGAATACAGTCTGGTCAGATGAGACCAAAATTTAACTCTTTGGACGTCATAATACACACCATGTTTGGAGGACAAATGGCACTGCACATCAAAAACACCATACCAACAGTTAGGTTTGGAGGTGGGAACATCATGGTGTGGGGCTGCTTTTCAGCATACGGTACTGGCAAACTTCATATAATTGAAGGAAGTATGAATGGAAAAATGTACTGAGACATTATTGATGAATATCTGCTGCCATCTACCAGGATGATGATGAAACGAGGGTGGACATTTCAGCAAGACAATGATCCCAAACACACAGCCAAGGAAACTCGATTGGTTTCAGAGAAAAGAAATAAAGCTGCTAGAATGGTCCAGCCAATCACCTGACTTGAATCCCATTAAGAATCTATGGAAAGATCAGAGCTCATAGAAGAAGCCCACAGAACCTTCAAGATTTGATGACTGTGTGTGTAAGAATGGGCCAAAAATCACACCTGAGCAATGCGTGCAAATAGTTTCTTCATACAGGAGGCGTCTTTAAGCCGTTATTACCAACTAAGGCTTTTGTAGGAAGTATTAAATACATTTCAGTAAGTGTGTTCAATACTTTTTCACTGTGTCATTTCACATTATTATACATAACTTGTTTGGTTTGATTTCTTTGTATGTGTGGATTTTCACATCTGGTAAAAAATTTCATGTTAATAGCACCTTTAGAAATATATTTACTGAGAAAAATGGTGACGTGTTCAATACTTATTTGACCCGCTGTTATTATAGAAAGAAAAATTATGTAATTGAATTTTGGGTTAGTGCTCCAGACAGGAGAATACAATAAAAAGCATAATGTACCACTTACCTCACAGTGATAGCACTCAAAGTGATAGTCTTTGTTCATGGATACCACCCTGAGAATCTCCTCACTGCCCTGAAACACAAGACCAACACGATCAAAACAGCTTGACGGTGATGTATAATCCCATATGCCTCTGTACTGTATCACAACATGCCTGATTCTACTGATGAGTCAAAGCACGACAAATAAAGCTGTGCAGGGCAGTGGGAATTTAACCTCGACCTTGGAATCATTTCTCTAAAATACTCAATTACACCAGCATGAGCCAGGAGTAAAAGCAAAGTGTTTGTGGCCAAGGAGCCATGACTTACCTCAGTAGGTAAAATAGGTTGTAAACAGGCAGCACATTTAGGAGCGAAAGTCCTGGAACACAAACGAATGACCACAACGAGTGCATATGTTAATTCCACCTCAATATGCATTACAGTGTTGTGGTGTATATATAAATTTATTCATTCCCTGATGTATAATAATTAACTCGTTCTCATGACTCCTGCACTCACTTGTTGTAGTCTGCAACGCAGTAGACGTTATTGAGGTAGTCCACTGTAAAAGGAACGCCGTCCAGAGTCTTGGAACAGACTATACAGCGGAAACAGCCCGGGTGATACGAGTTCCCCAGGGCTTGCAGAATCTAACACACACAAGTAAGTTTGTCTTATTATCTTTGTGATGACCGATATTTGCAAATGAACCACATATAAAGATGCCATCAATATCATTTTGCCATTCAACATTTTGTTAGAACAGCTGCAAAACACAATCATTCGTTTTAGCTCCGCTGTCTATTTATTTCTCTCAAGCTTAATAAAAGAAGCTTGTCTTGTTCACCAACATACACACAAACGTACCTGCTCAAGGATCAGGTGGCCACACACACAGCATTTTTCCGCTGCTGCCTGAAAGCCAGAAAACTGAAAGAAAAGGGGAAATATTAAGTAGCCAGAAAACTTGGTGCAAACTACTTTAAATGAGAAATCACACTAAGGTGGTGCAATTGAATAAGTCTCCATTCCTTATTTTCCTTACCATGTAATCCTCCTTACAGTACACTGAACCACCAACATTGTAGAAATCTTTGTTTCGAAGGGTGCGACCTGGGAGAGAGAGACACACACACACACACAACCACGTCAACATGGACAGGTGGATTTGATCCCCTCGCCGTCTTTGACTCAGATTTACATCTTCATGACTACTTGTAAAACATATAATTAAGCTGGTGTTAATGACTAGAGTCAGAGCCGATCAAGTCAGTGGGAGTGAGGGCTGGTGGCTGACTCACCGCAAGACACACAGGTGAAGCAGCGAGTGTGATAGAGACTGTCCAGAGCCTGGCAGGCATTATCTGCACCATACACACCTTTCCCACACTTCACACATGTTCCTGAAACAGAACGACAACGAGTTAGCACATTCTTTTATTTCATGTTATTTCACACATAATTGCTGCCCTTTGAAATCAGTTCATCAAAGACAGAGAAGTGTTTTATACTTCAAAGTGCCACAACACACACACACACATCTCTAAAATGGAACATTAGGGCATCAGCCAAACAATGGCCTCCTCATATAACACAACTCAAAATCCTGTCTGGATTCTATTGCATTTCTGTGGCATGTGAGTCATGCATTCTTCAGGCTGAATAAATGACCAGCATGTTTGTTTAGCGTTTAAACACAACCCAAAAAAAGGAGCTAAAATCTGGGCTAATAATGCCCTTCTGTTAGGTAACCTTCTATTAGGATCCAAATAATTGAAAATGAATTCAGAGCACAAACACAGTCACACTTTAACATGGATTCTTTAACAACTTCAAGGGGGATTATTTCTCACAACAATGGAATCAAACACACACACACACCCCATCCTGTTGATATAGAGTGAGAGAGCCTTCCCTCAGGACTCAAATACCTGAACTGCAGCAACACACGCCTGTGCATGCTATTACATGCAGCCAACACACGTTCGCACTCACTTCCCAACCCCAAACTAACGTGCCTCTCCAAGCTCTTTGCTATGACCCAATGAACATGCAGCCTGTAATTAGGCCCATGCATAGTCATTATATGTGGTCGTAGGAGATATTTTTGACTGTGTGTAGTCTATTCAGAAATGCCTGTGTGTAGCTTTGGGCAAAGGAGCGGTATATTCGCTCATGGGCATATGAGTGAGGTATGTAGGCTGGTTAGAGGCCTGGGTGGAGGGCACAGCCATAATATATGTTTTCTCTTTTCTGGGCTGCTCTAAACTGTGATCTTTGTTGGATTGACTCAGTTCCGTGGTTAGACTTGCCTTGACACTGGCGGTAATTTTTCTGCACCCAGTCACTGTGTAGAGGCTTGTACAAGTCACTGCAAGCCTGACTATCATTTTCATCCACTAAACTGCTGCAACACAAACACTAAACCTTCACTAGACTGAACAGCAGAAGTGGGAAAAGTTTAAAAATGCTCACCAAAAAATTCTTGTCGGTCCAGGGCTGATGGTGGTTCCCTCAGAGATGCATGTTCTTCCTGAGGTTTCAAAGTCCCAGATACATTGACTGCAGAGGTGGACAGAGGTTGCTCCCTCAAAGCTAGTCCTCCAAGCTGCTCCTCACCATCCAGTGTCATGTCCCTCAGTAGGAGGCGTGTCAGCTCCTGCTGGTAGTGGGTACCTGGCAGGTCCGAGTGCCTCATCCGCTCCCCCGTGCTCTCTGTCCGCGGTCCCCGTTGCTCTGCGCAACTCCACCACTCTGTTGCAGCTGGTGAACTACCCGCTGGTGGGTATGAATGTCTTCCATCTTGGAAACCTCCTCCAATCCCTGAGGTTCGTTCTAGATAGTCCCTCCACACCTCTATTGGGGGTGCTCCGGCTTTCCCAGGGCCAGAAATTGGGAACACAAGCCCAGGGACAGCACCACCTAACTGTGTGGAGGAGAAGTGCAGCGGCTGGGCAAGGCTCGACACGTGGCGACTGTCGTAGCCAAGGCTTATGCCGCTGGTGCGGTTGCTGCTGCACGGGCTTCCAATAGGACTTCCGTTGGTGCCCCCTCCTCCAACACCACCACCCCCTCCACTAGCTGTGCTGCTAGCAAAGCTTGAGCGTGGGCTTGCTAACACTGACTCCTGCAGGCTGAAGGAGGAGCAGGGGCTCAGTGCTGGTCCAGCAGGAAAGAAACAGGTAGCCCCAGCACCATCTTGACTTCTCATTGGAGGATGTGAAAGCGATGCTGGCCTCCCGCTGTCCCATGGTTCCCCCCCAGAGCTCCAGCGCTTGCAGAAAAGCGCCTCCTGCAGGGAGAAGCGTTTGTGGCGTTCTGGTTCAGTCAGAAAGCTTGGCTCGGCAGAGCCTGAGCGAGTAACCGGGCCAGGCGTTGGGTACGGAGGCGGCATGGAAGACAGTGGAGCCTGGGCAAGGAGCTGCTGCCTTCTCACAAGCTGCTGAAGCTCCAGAGAATATCTGCGCTGATTCAGGGCGACTCGTGAATTCGGGCTGTAAGCGCCTTGTGGGTCGACATGCTCACCTTGTGCCAAATCAGTACGCCTTGATGGATCACAGGCACCCCGGCCCTCCACGGAATCAGGCAGGTAACAGGATACGCGTTGCTGAGGTGAGCGGCGTCGCAAAGGAGCGAGTGTCACTGGATGGTGTTCGAGGGAAGGCCCAGATTCTTCTGGTACAGGTGCTGAGGTGGTAGAGACAACACAGGAAGACACCCTCTGAGAGTTGACCACCTTTGCTGACCTGGCACTTGAAGTTGACTCGATGGTGGGAGAGCAAGTGAGGCTGAACTGGGCTGTACTCGCAGGTGACGAGCTCGTTCCTGGGTTTAGGTGGGCCGCAACCGGCACTGCACTATTCACACTGTTACCGTTGTTGTTCGAGTTGGAGAGTTCATTTTTCTTTTTACTAAACTTCACACTGCCCGAATCGGCCAGTTTAAACTTCTGCTTAAGTTTCGTCCCGATTCTCTCCATGACGCACGATGTCTAATAAATATCCTGATACAATGTGAACGAGCACTTTTCCGAAACGTTTTTTTGAAAGACTACAGCTTAAATACAGTATCATAAATACAGTGTAAACACAATACAACGTTCAAGTCTTTCTCCACAGCAGGTGAAATGACAAGGGACAGGACAATATATATATATATAAAAAAAAAAATAAACAAAGGATATAAACAGTTGTGTTCAAAGAAACAGGTCTTGTGTTCAAATTAAACAATAAATAGGTCACATATAAAATAAGATAAGTTAATTAAAAAAAAATACGTTATGGCATGTATGGGCTACATTTCGGACTTAATCAGACTTGAGGAGATGTTTGATGTGGCCTGAAAGTTTCCACGTCGCGGATGTGACGGTGCTGCATGAGAGAAGAGGAACATGAACATCCATTTGGTAGCGGTGATGCCTTTCTACTCTGCTCACACTTCCAGCTGGCAGATAATAAAACGATGGGTTTTCTTCCAAAACCTGATTTCTGGGATTTGATTTAGAAAGAAGGAAAGAAAATGTGTAATTGTGGACTGAAGGTTTCCAGCTGAAGAGCGGTGAATGTAGCGGTCACATTCAGCTGCGGTTCTTCTGCATGCAGCTGAATAAAGTCTCGTAATAACTGCTACTTAGTCCCAAGTTTCAGTCTTGATGAAAGGTTATAACACCTATAAGACAAGTCAGAGTGGTTTTTTTTTTTTTTTACCAAGAGTTTCCAAAAGCTCTAGTTTGGCTAAAT
This sequence comes from Silurus glanis, assembly GCA_014706435.1. Lineage (NCBI taxonomy): Eukaryota > Metazoa > Chordata > Actinopteri > Siluriformes > Siluridae > Silurus > Silurus glanis. Next base: position 82,994 of record JAAIIK010020521.1, read on the forward strand.
GACTCCAAACACGGAGAAGGCAGGAAAAAAATGTCGTTT
>JAAIIK010020521.1:86507-117111 GCA_014706435.1 Silurus glanis
TATAAATAATTGGGTTTTTTTTTTTTTAAATAATCTAACTTAATTTTTTTTTAAATGTACACATCAATACAACTCCCCCCCCCCCCCCCCCCCCCCATAAATACATTTGTTTAGATAAAAATAAATCTATTTATCTATTAAATAGATTTAAAGTATTTAATAGCAGTTCAATGGCATTTTATTTAACTCGGACCTTGAGTTGTATTGCTGTGTACATTTAAATTAAAATTAAGTTAGATTATTTAAATGTTATTTAGTACAGTGATGTAGATGCAGTACTGGACTTAATCACTTTCTACATTTATTGACTCATGGTTTCTTTCTTTTCTGTTTAAGTCTTAAGACAGACTGTACGCCCATTTTCATCTACGTGTGCAGTTCAGGCAGGGAGGAAATGGCGACTAGAGTAAGTAATCAAAAGCCTGTTGCAATCAGTTTCTTTCTGCTTTCTTATCTGATGCATTCATTTTAAGAGTAAGAGTAGATTATAGACTAAGATTGCAGTGAATGACTTTACCCGTGTTATTTGTTCAGGAACGGCTTGGCCTGGACAGGATCAGAGTACGGTCCATTAACAGATCTGCCTGACTGGTCATTTGCAGGTGAGAAATGGTGAATTGGCACAGATCTGTAATTGTTTAGTCATCATTGCTGTAATATATTTAATCCCTGGGGAGATTTAATCCCAGCTCCGGGGCCCCTGAGCAAGACCCTTAATCCCATAGCTGCTCAGTTGTATGTATGAGATAAATGTAAGTTGCTCTTGAAAAGTGGTCTGCCGATTGCCATAAATGCAAATGTAATGTAAACCTTTGCTGATTGATATTGTAAAAGGTATTGTGAGCACATCTTTGTAAGCCTTTTGAAAATGGTGTGGGTTTTTGCTAAATGCTTTGTAAGCATTTAATGTGTATGTTTCTGTTGCGCTGTCTCAAGGAAAATAGGATCGAGGCAGTATGTTGGCCCTTGTTTGACTGTGTTGTGTATCTGTCTTTCCCGGTAGACGGCAGACCTGCACCTCCACTGAAAGGACAACTCAGGAGGCAGAAGCAGAGAGAGGACTTTGCAGTAAGTTTTCTGACAGAGTGTGATCTTGATCGATTTTAAAATAGCGCTTTGCTGTAGGCAGTGTTGTGCTCGTTACTAAAAAATAGTAACTAGTTACAGTTACTCGTTACTTCATTCAAAAAGTAACTCAGTTACTTTGTTGATTACTTACACCAAAAAGTAATGCGTTACTGTTAAAAGTAACTTTTTAGTTACTTTTTTAAAGAACGTTCTTTAATGTTCCCATTAATGCCCTTTTATGCATTATGTTAAGATAAGATAAGATAAGATGAACCTTTATTCGTCCCACAGTGGGGAAATTTCTATGTTACAGCAGCAAAACTAAGAAATAAAAATAAAATGCAAATATATAAAAAATAATATACACATACTATAATATACAATATATACAAAGTACAATGTATAAATACAAATAAGAGAAGAAAAAAGTACGCATTGCAGGTAAAATTTCAAGTAAAATTTCAAGGTGGTATTGCACGTAATTGCAGGTAATATTGCACATAATATTGTACATGTTGCATGTAATATTGCACACAGGTAATGTTATTGCACAGCTAAAAAGTAATAACAGTGTGTATTTTGGTGACTGGTTTTACTGAGAACAGCTTTGGTTGTAAAGTCTAATAGCAGCAGGAAGATAAGACCTTCTGTATCGCTCCTTCAGACACTTAGGATGTAACAGTCTGTCACTGAAGGAGCTGCTCAGCAATGTAACGGTTACATACAGGGGGTGAGAGGCGTTCTCCAGCAATGATGATTGTTTTGCTACCATCCTCCTTTCACCCACTTCCTGTACAGTGTCCAGGGGAATCCCCAGGACTGAGCTGGCCTTCCTGATCAGCTTGTCCAGTCTCTTCCTGTCTGCAGTAGAGATGCTGCTGCCCCAACAGACCACACCATAGAATATGGCTGAGGCCACCACAGAGTCAAAAAAGTCTTCAGTAGCTCTCCTTGCACTCCAAAAGACCTTTGTCTCCTCAGCAGAAAGAGTCTGCTCTGCCCTTTCTTGTAAATTGCCTCAGTGTTGTCTGTCCAGTCCAGTTTGTTGTTTAGGTGAACACCCAGGTATTTGTAAGAGTCCACTCTCACAATGTCCTTTCCCTGAATGTTCACTGGTGATAAAGTTTGTTTGTGCCTACGGAAATCCACCACCAGTTCTTTCGTTTTCCCCGCATTTATCTGGAGGCAGCTCCGTTGGCACCAGTCCACAAAGTTCTGTATAAGTCCTCTGTACTCCCTGTCATCATCATCCGTGATCAGACCGACGATGGCAGAGTCATCAGAGAACTCCCTTCTGTTCTATACAAACACAAAACTGACTTAAAACACAAAGTAATTTTTAAACACTATTTTTTATGAATATATATTACACGGATTTCTGAAATAAATAACAAAACAAGCTGAATAATATATTCAGAATCAAACTAAAGTGGCTTCTGCATCATAAAAGCTGTTGTGTTGAGCTCTTAAAAATGTTCCTTTCACAGCTTAAGTATGAAAACTATCAACAATGTAGAACAGAACACCAGGTTAGCTTCTAGCTTCGTCGAGGCATGGAGTTTCTGGAGGAGCTTCGACAGATTGGAGTTGCTGTTTATCGCAGTAGATACGACCTCCGAACCAGAAAGACACAGCTTACATTTGACTAAGAAGTTTTTGTCTTTATGCTCAACTAAAGTGAAATAATGAGCATATTTCCACTTTGAGAAACTCGTCTTGCTCTCGCCTCGACTCGCCATTACTGTCGCACAGACCTGAATAAACGGAGACACGCCCACAGCGCGTCTTCTTCGTGTTTACAGAGGTTCATCCACCAATCCTACAATGCGTCTCTGCTGTAAACAGGTTAGACTGTAGTCTACACTTCAGCCCAAATTCATTCATTTAAAAAGTAACCGGTAACGCACCATACGGTAACGGTAACGAAGTTACTTTATTTAAAAAGTAACGCGTTACAGTATTAGTTACTGTCAAAAGTAACTGCATTACAGTAACGCGTTACTAGTAAACATTGTTACTGCCCAACACTGGCTGTAGGTATTCATTATTACAGCTTTGAGCATATAGGTTTATACTTTGAATAATTTCAGAATGTTTGTCAGTGAAGGATCGTTTCAGTTACTGTGAAGATCACTAGTGGACAGAAATGCAGTATTTTTGCCTGTCAGAAGCTTTTGTTGTTTTTGAGAGACACATGCTGGTTTCTTTTGTTTAGATTTTTTTTTTTACTGAAGAATCCTCCCTTAGCAGGAATAAAAGCTTTACACACTTCCAAACAATCAGCTAAAATACTTTCCTCTTGTAAAACTTGCCAAAGAAGTTCTTCACAAGTTGGATCTTTCATTCTGATTTCGTGATCCAGTTCATCCCAGAGCAGTTCAATATGATTTAGGTGCAGTGACTGGGCAGGCCATTCCATGATAGAGAATACTCCAGCCTGACTGTTTGCTCTCTAAATAACGTTTACAGAGATTGGACGTATGGTGAAGTTGGTTCCAGTTTCCTGCTCCAAAACAACCCTAAAACATTAGGCTTCACTCTCCATGTTTGACTGTGGTTATGATGCAGTCTGCCTACATCTTCTCCTTCCTACATAAGTTCTTCTGTTGGAGCCAAAAATGTCCAATGTGGACTCTATAAAACTATACAAGTTCCAAACGTTTGACAGACACTATAAGTCTAGTCTTTCAGTGTTTTTATTTTGGGACATTTTTATTTCCTACTACATTTTAATAAATATTATTTAACTATTTTTGCAAGACCACGACTGTAACTCACTGTGTATCTGTAACAATGTGCAGGAGATTGGAACACTGAACTGCATCCGTTTTTTTTTTATTGTAGTTCTCATACATCAGTACTTTGACTGTTGATATATACACACACACACACACACACACACACACACACACACACACACACATATATTTATATTTATATTTATATTTAATTGGATCAACTTCAATAGGATCAACAGTCAATTAGATTTCCCCCCATAAGGCTTTTTAATCTGGTTAAAAAAATATTTAAAATGATGCCTGCTTTGTAGCAGGAAGGTGAATCACATCACATTAAAGCATTAGACATGCAAAAGCATGACTTTATTGACTTTTCCTTTAGTGTTTTGAAAACGTGTCATGGCTTCTTTGATGTAAACTTTAAAGAAGAGGAAGGAACAGGCAGAAGGGAGAATTATTTCTATTTGCTAAATGAACTAGTGTGTAAATACTGAACTTAAGCCAGCAACATTATTAGTCACGTAATGTGACAAATCATTCAAAGGTGCTTGGTTGTGCTGTGTATCACTGCACTGTTGAATTCTCCAGTTTTCTAAAACAGAAGCCATTGCTGACTCCAAGCCAAAGTGCAGTTATTGTTTCTATAGTAACAGCTCATTCACAGAGATTCGTCTGGCAGACACACACCTTGATCTAAGGCAAATGATTTGAAAATGTGTTGTTAAACAAAAAGTATAATTGTTTTTAATCATTAATATGGTGAGGGCTTTTCTGGAAGGGTGTGTTTATTGAACATTTAATGGCAGGAGTCAGTGCTTTGTAAAAATAATAACTAAAAAGATATTAGACACTGGAAGTTCTTCAGGAGAGGAGTTTGCTGTTTCATGGTAATGTGAGAAGCTGCTTTTTTTTTTTTTTTTTTTTTTTACTGCAAGATAATACTAAACAAGAGTCTGTTTATAGCTACTGTAATGTGAGTTATTTATTTATTGCGTATTCATTCATTTCTTTGTGTATTTTGTTCGCGTTCCACGTCATTAAATTGAACTAAAACTGATTCAATTACATGACATTTATTGATGAGTGAAAAAAAATACAAATAATGTCAGTGTCATTATAGATATTGTCTTTCACTTTACAGAGGAGAGCAGTGAACCTGAATGCTGAGGTGGACCAGGGAATGAGGACATGGAGGGCAAATAAGGAGGAGCAGGAAAGAGCAAGAGATCAGATAAAATCTTCTATGCTTAAACCAAAAGGAAAACTCTTATTAAAGAACAAAAACAAGTAAACAACGAAAACCGATAGCAGTTTGTCTATTATTTGTTACTCAAATTTTTTGTATTTATATGATTTCAATATGTAACACTTCTTACAAACTTGGGACTTTTTCCAACTGTCACGTGCGGTCTGAGATTTCAGTTTGACTTCTGTCCAGCAGGCGGCAGTGTTTCACCATTCTGAAGCAAACACCCCCCCCCCCCTCCTCCTCCATTGCCGCCATTTTAGTCTCCTGCCTTCTCCATTGCTGAGGAGCAAAAAATGCAAGCAGTAACACGAAAGAAAAAACATATCCCCATCTGTTTGAGTAACATTTCGTGTGATTTTCTTAAGGAACTGCTGCTGGTTTTTGTCTATATTCTATTTGGAATGCACTCTCGAGTTACATGTGTCTACCCTGCAAAATACAAACACCTCAATCACAGTCTAAAAGTCACTTTTAAGGTTTCAGGATGTTTGTATTTTCTATCATAAATAATTCATTTCCTGGATCCAGATGCCTTTGGTTCATTGGTGATGAAAAGACGTAAGTAACAACGTGCCTGGTTTGATTCAAACATGATTTCACAAACAACAGATGTGAACAATCGAATATTTCTTAAATGCTGAACATAAACTACTCGTTTAAAGTTTGTCATTTTTTTTAGATGCATTTGTTGATTGCAATGTGAACTTCATGAACTGGATTCTCTCCATTGACTCTTTTCCATGTCGGTTTATCTTCTGAGCCTGAGAAATTGAAGGAATTAGGCAGATCTGCTGTATATGTGTATTGCAAATCTCATTTTTATTGACTGACCTTTTGTTATTTGGAAATGGACAAGTCTAAAACCACATTAAAAATGACTTCTTTTTTTATTATTATTAAAAACACGTTATTGAGCACTCGTTCTTGCTTTGCCAATAGGGTTCTAAGAACATCTCATCAGGATGCTGACATTTATTACTTTATTATGCTGCACTGGGTAAAAAATGTTTGCAACCAACTTGAGATATATATCTCATGTGCTCTCCAAGGAAAGGAATGTTTTTAGAGTCTGCCATATTGACTCTTGCCTGAGAAAGTCATTAAGATGTTTCTGTGGTGACAGGATTTTTATCATCTGTAGACAAACTCAGAACCGAGGCCCAAGTGGAGTGTCTTACACCAAATCTGAAAAAGTGTTACAGTATAATAATGTAATACAGCAGGATAATTTATTATTAAAGCACTCACTCTTTTTATAAATTACAACCTTTAAGATTAGCTTCCTGCAAAAGTTTTTAATTGGATTAAGCAGCACAGAATGGGGAAATAGGTCTTCTGTAGTTTCTGGGTTTATTTTTGGAGAAGGCTATGAGTTATCATAGACAGCACAGTGAGTAAACTTCTCAGACATAGAGTTTTGTCTATGAGCATTGTCTGTCTCGCCTCTCTCTCTCTCTCTCTCTCTCACACAAAACCTTCGACATCCTCCTGCTGATTTCAGCAGCCTCTCTCCATAATTATAGCCTTGGTCGCTGAATTGCAAATTTTTTTTCTCTGTTTTACTGGACTCAGGATCTGGCTTCACCACTTTGTGTCAGCACTATGGGACTGTTTACTTTTAGAGGGTGGGACTGACATAAAAGGACCCCCCCCCTTAAATAAAAAAAAAAAACAACAAAAAAAAAAGCTGACATGTAACTCATTCTCAACTCACCTACATGCAATCATTCTTGCTCTATTCACACAGACCTACAAAAAAATGTTTTCACACCTGCTCATATGTCCTGTGCATAAAAGCTGAATTGACCACCGAAACCCATTCGAGCCTTTATAATGTAACTCCACACTCACTCAGCATTCAGTATCTGGTTGGTCTGTGACCCAGACACGAAAACATGAGATCTTTGATGCGGTAGCTTTGAATTTATATTTATCTTCTTTATGTTTCCTACACTGAAACGTTTTAGCTACTCTAGTCATCCCCCCCCCCCCCCGACCCCCCTTTGCTTTGCCCCCCTGTTGTTTTGGTCTGTTCACAACGAGACCCAGATGTTGCTTATTGTGCAGAAGGGAAAAGGGGAGGGGGGGTTGCAAGGAGGGAGAGGAAAAAGAGCAGTCCATTAAGACACACATGGTAGAGGGACAGAAAAAAAGGAGGGAGTAAAACCAGAGTGCAGTGTTGAACCTTAGTGTGTGTCTGTGCACGAGAGAGTGAGAACCATGTGCCTCTTATGTGGTATTCTAACTTTTTACATCAACTTTAAGGCTTGTAATGCCCCCTGCTCACCCCCTGCTCACCCCCTGCCTCGTACCCTTGCATCAAGTGCACGGAGAGGATATGACTCAAGTCAAGGTTATGGTGTCATGGTTTTGGCTAAAAGTTCTGATTCAGCAAAGTGCTTCCTGCCATGTGTGTGTGTGTGTGTGTGTGTGTGTGTGTATAGGTGTGGGTGTTCAGGAGTGCCAATCAAAACAAGTTAGTCAGACACTCACTGTTGAGGTTCCACAATTAAATGTAAAACTCGTAAGCTGACTCTAAGTGATGAGTGAAAAATTCTGTTTCACGGTTAGTTTCCTGCTTACTTTCGCCATAACTAAGCCAATACTTAAAATAAGTAATTAAAAACAAAAAAGTTTGCTGAATAACACATTAGACCTACTTTCTATTTAATGTCAGTTACAGAGGAAACATTAAATTCAAAATACTTGTAAAATAATTCGATTATCAAATAAATATATAACACTTTTGTATTATCAGTGTATTATCACAACTACAATGTGAAAATACAGTGTGCATTTTCAGCATATTCGAGTAATTCTCTGAACAACTCTGTTCAACTGTAGCATAGCAAAATGTTTAAAATCAGTTTGTTGTGTTTTAATGTGAAGTTTACCACGTGTTGCAAACGAATAATTCGATTTCACTTGATAATGTTAATTAATTTGTATTAGTGCTTGTTATTAACAATCCGAAGGTCTAAGAAAACTAATGCTTCTATTTTGCTTTTTTATTTTTTTTAATTCAAACGTGACAAATTCTATTACTAACATCACCTTGAAAGAACAATTCTTTTCAGTCACTTTCGATTAGCTCATCATTTTAGATTAAATTCATCAAAATGTCATCTAAACACACAACACAAGGTACATCACACATTTGCTTACACTTGAATAAGGTTTTAGAAATAATTTTTAAACATTAAAAGTTCCAGATATTGAACAATTAATTAGTTCTAAATATTACAACAAAATCAACCTACAGTCTTCTGTTTATTTCCTATTTTAAATTAACAAAATAAATTAATCCTGATTATCAGTGTGGACCCCACTGTAGATACCTTTCTTTCCGTGAACAATTTTTGGAACCCCTCATTTGGGGATATTTCTTTTGATTATTTGGGAATTGACCCTCATCGATATCCATCACAGGGAACCATGCACATATTTTAGACCGTGAACTAAACCTTAAGAGAAAATCTGTACAGACACTGTGAGAGCATTAAAAACTCCACCCTTGATGCCAGAATACATTTATTACAGCTACAAAATAATTAGAAGTCCACTTTCACTTGCAATCCTGTAACACTGTAAGAGCTGCTCATGTATCATGGACTGTACTGCTTGATATTCTACTCGCATTTTATTGACAGATGTGACAACAAAGCTATGTGTACTGCCTAACACACACACACACACACACACACACACACACACACACACACACACAATCTTGCAGGAGCATGTGATCAAAGTTTAAAACTGCAAACAGCTGTTTAGGTTTCTTTTTCCGCTCTCCAGCTGTATGACAGAGAGAGGGGGAGAGAGAGAGAAGAAGTATGAGTATGGAGGTTTTCTGGTTTGGAGAGACTAAAGAGCCAAACAGAGCCTTCCCACCATCTGTACCAGTAAACCCTCCTGCACACGTCAGATTCATCTCTCCACTGGAGCAATGTGAATGTGATGAAACTAACGAGTGTAAATATGCATATAAGTTTTCCTAATGTATTAGTCAGTATTAAACTTCAGTGAAGGAATGTGCTACAGAAAATGAAGGACGGATACAGACTGTAAGCAGTGAAGGTTTTATCAATATAATCTCACCAGAGAAGGCAGAAACAGAAAAGAAAGTAAACGAACAGATGGTGTGTGTGTGCAAGAATTAGAAAGAGATCCTTAAGGAATGGCAGGAAGGAAAATGAGAGGAAAAACAGATAGAGAGATATTTGTGGTGAGGGGAGGACTGGTTTCAGTTAAGAGCCTCATAAAAGAGAACAATTTTGCAGCAAGAGGAGAAATTGGAGAGTCTGATTCGGAGAAAGAAGGCGGGGGAAAAGACGAGCAGGCAGAAAGGAAATGAAATAGCAGAGAAATTTGAAAAAGTAGTTTTGGTAATCTTTAGAAGAACCTACAAGCAAACTCTTGCTTCCTTTAGTTTTCAACAAATAGTTCAGCAAAAGTACACGTGTAGCTTTGCTACGATTGAAAAGCAAAACACAGGCACATTTCCATATACGCAAGATCCATGAAACACTCCCCATTCCTGGCAAACAACAAACGGGCTTCTACTGGTTCTGTTCAGTCCAGGAACATGAGAAAACAACATGAGACAGGCACACACAGAGAGTTGTTTTAGCATAATCAGCATTCCTGGTTATTCTTTGAAACTTAGACTAGTATAATTATTTTTATAAATAGGATTATGTGGGAGAAAAAAAAACAAGGAATAGGCAAAAGAACACTTTACAAAATACTTTTATTTCATTGTTCATTCCTGCAATACAAAAAATGAAACAAGCGGGAAAAAAAAAAATCACATTCCCTTTCATTTACAATAAAATTATCATTATAAATATCATTATTATTATCATTGTTAAGACTGCAGAAACATTTTGATGTGGATGTGTGCATTCAAGAAAATACATAGCACCAAAGTATTTTTTTTCCATAATCAGGTTTATTCCTCTCTGAAAACTTTTGCTCCACCGAAACGTACAAGGCTTTCTCCAAAGAACCATCCAAATACAATAAATCCAGTGAGGTGATGTATTTTTTTTTGTTTATTAGTTTTTTTCTTTAAATATAAAGGCGCATGAACATTAATGCTAAAATAACACACAGCAAACTTTGGCCTGTCAACAGGGCTGGCGTTTGTAAGTATTTTTCTGATCTTTTCTCTAACAAATTGTATAAATCCTCAACATTTTTTTCATTTATTTCACAAAAGTATGTTTATTTCCTGTGGATTAACCTTGGGAGTCGTGCTAATATCAGTCACATTATGCCTCTGTCCAGCAGGACTTGAAATGACTACAAAAAAAAAAGGACTAAATATTGAGAACAATAATAACAATAACCATAGTTATAATAATAACAATCATTAATAACATTAATAACAATACATGGTAAAACACTTTATAAAAATTAATATTTGGAGATGTACCTGCAAGACAGCTCGTCTTTCTGGGTGTAAATAAAGACCGGGCTCATTTTAGGAGCCTGAGCCACACTTCCTCCCTGAACTTTGTCCTTTTACCTTCACCTTTACAGCAGTCTCTACTTTTTGAGATGTACTGTATGATCTGAAGACATCCTTCACTAGGGGTTAATATTTATTCATCTAAATACAAGCCTGTCTGTGGAAATATAGATTTTAATTGGGTTATCTTCCCTAAAGGCACTGAAGGGTTATTAAGGATTGAAGGGTATTGAGGAAAATATGTGGCTAAAAGCTTACGAACTAAAACCAGAGGTAAGATGGAAATTTATTAAAGCAGAAACAAAGGCATTAATCATACAGCACTGTGGCTGGAGTCGTTGGATTTTGGGAGAGACAGACTACAAGAGAAGAAGAGGAAGGGCCGGTATAATAAAAAAAAAGTGCTTTATTTTCTTTCAATGTATTCAAAAAGATTTATTTTATTTATATTATTTGTATTTTTATTTTAATGAGCTCCCTCTTTTTATTTTGCTCTCTCTCCTTCGTGGGTCTAATCATTGTGGCAGAGATGTACAAATAACTACCAAAACAATATGCATTGTTCCTTTTTCTGTCACTTCACTTCTTCATCCTTCCTTCCATCCTTTTCGCTGTCCTGTAAACAATGTCAAAGTCCTTATCATCTCCATCCAAGCAGAGCCTTTCTTTTCTTCCATTATCCCCCTCCCCACACCCTTTGTCTTCGCCCCTGCTATTGCCCCTAAAAAAATTCCCTATCTCTTCTCGAATTCTGTCCGTTCATCTTTAAACCTTGTCCAGTAGCGAGCGGTGGCAGTAGAGGAGGCGTCGAGGGGTACCGTAGCGCCGGAAGAACAGCAACGCTCCCAAAACCACGAGCACGCAAGCCAACAGGAAGAGAGGGATCACTATGACTGCAGCACCTCCTGCAAATCCATCGGACTTGTTCACTTCAATGATGATGACTTCTTCATCGGTTCCGTCCGGCTTTGTAGACTCATGCTTGCAGCCCATCCAATCGATCAGAACAGACTTTGGGTAGCCGGGCTCCACCTTTACCTGTTTGTTGTTGAATTTCCAATATTTGTTGGCTTTGTAGAAGTAGGTGTAGGCTGAAGAGAGCAGGACAAGAACTTCGAATTAGATTTTTACAGAATATATATATATATATGTTTTACAGAATATATATTACACAATATACACCAACTAAGTGCTAGAATGTACAAATCAAACTTGGAAATATTGTTTGTTTACTCACAACTGCATTAAAAAAAAATCATTCTCAGTTTATCTAGCTTGCTTTTTAGTTCTCAACCTCCAGAAGCCAATGATACCAATATGTCAAACTCACTTGGCACTCATTTTTTTCATTCCAAACAACTGAACACACATGTTAAAATCAATACCAGTCATCATTCCTATTTAGCAGCACAATGCTGAATGTGATATGTGGTTATTTACACTTCTTATTATGGTTAGTTGCTTATTAGGCTGTCAGTCGTGTTCAGGACTGGGAGAAACAATTTTCACCTAATCTACTGTAGACATGCCCTGATACAAACAATTAATGCACACTTCCCAACCAGGGTAAAAAAGAAATAAATAAAAGATTTCCTGTGCTAATGGTATGAGGTGCAGACAACAAAGGAACCACTTTGCAGCAGTTTGTAGCCTAGTCATATCTGCCTCATGAAATTCACACAATGCAGCTACAGCTGGGCAAGTACCTGCTCTTATCTACCACCACCCCCCCACCCTCACATGTAAATATGTATACGTATGTACCTCTATTGTCGTTTATAAAAGCTCCTTTGATATCATCAGGCACTCCGTTCCACATAGTTATGGGTTTGGGGTACTCTGAGTCCACAGAGCGTCTGCTCTCATTGAAACGGTAATATCTAAAAACAGAAATGAAAAAGGATTAAAAGGGGAAGATAATCATGTTTTCAGAAAAGAAAAAAAAGCGTTGACAAAATTAGAAGCGGAAACAGTATTATGTGGAAATTATGCCAAATCACATCACGTTACAATTACTAAGAAAAGTTCAGGCTTTTTTTAGAGTCTGATTACAATGGCATTTTCTCAATCTTTTAGAATAACAGACACTCACTTGCTTCCTCTGAAAAAGTATGTGTGTCCATTTGGTGTGTAGAAGAGAGCAGCATCTATTCTGTCTTTAGGAAGGCCTGTGCCCAGCTCCTTAAAGGTTTTAGGATATCCTGCATCCATAGTTGCCTCACTAAATTCCCAGAACTTAACACCTACACAATGAGAGAAGAAAGAAAGAAAGAATCAGGGAAAGAAAGAAAGAACTGTATCCACTGATATAAAAATGAAATGAGTAATACACAAACCAACCAACCAAACAAACAAACCTTTAAAGAACACAAATTTCCCATCAGCTCGCTCGTAAGCCGCATTGATAGAATCCGGCAAGCCTTTCCAAAAGTGCGAGATGAGCATGGGGTATCCCTGTAAAGGTTTACCATCCCGCATTCTCCAAAACCACTTGTCCTTTAGGAGTAAAGAAAAACAACACAGAAACTGACTGATTATTATTTGCATTTTTTGTTACACGCCCAGTAAACTGTGTCATTATTGCAATTTGCATATGAAATGTACAACAATGCTACAGCAATTACACACAATCTGTTCTGCATAGCATCTGCTATCCCCTCAACTGGTGCCAGTACCTACCTTAAAGACAAACATTTCTCCCCGCAGGATGGTGATGGTGTCAAAATGGCCTTCGCAGATATCAGGCCTCACTTTGGGCCTGTCAGATTTGCGTGTGGGTTCCGGGGCAGGAGGGTTTGGCACATGTCCTGACCGAGAACCTGCAAATATTTATTTAAAATCATTTATATATCTGTACATTTTGTGTATTCTCTTTTCAAAAGCTACTCAAACAAAGCTTATACATAAAATATAATGGTCTATAATGAATTTTGTCTTTCTTATTTGTTCATGATGTTGCACTTTCCTCAGTGAAGGCATTACATAAGGAGTCATTAAGCTATGCCTGTAAGTGGGCTTCTAACCAAAATGGTTAAAATATTACATAGAACAATTTACCATGAGATTACTGAACCTAGAAAGTGGGCCTTCTAGTTTATTTCATACTCAGTGGAAAAATAAGTTAAAGTGTACCAGGCCCTTTATAAAAAAAAAAAAAAAAGACCAACCATATATCTGCTGAATTCCACGTCTGTCATCCTCAGGAAGCACATAATTTTCAGTCTCCATCCACTGGTAGAACGGGGCCATGATGGCGGAAGGATCCCCAGAGTGCTCTAAACCCAGAGCATGACCCAGCTCATGCAATGCAACCAGGAAAACATCATTTCCTGCGAAAGGGAAGGAAATAAGAATCAATGACAATGTGGAGGAACAGTGACAAATCTCATGAGGTAATCCATCCTCTTCTTTTCTACATCTCTAATGATTTACCTCCTTGGTCACCATTGCCAGTTGTCCAAGGCTCTGATGCATCAAAGTGAGTGTCGCCTCCGATTCCTGGACCAGGGAAGAATGCATGGGCCAGAAAGCCTCCCTCTCCATCAAATGGAGTGCTATCATCATGATAGCCATCAGCAAAGAAAAGCATTATGTCAGCATACTTGTCAGGTCTGTCTCTGATCTGATAGTATGGAATTTCCCGGAACTTCAATGGCGTGACTGATTCCCAGACCTTAAAAGCCTTCCGGATGGCCTCGTAAGTAGCGTACTCGCCAACTTTAGGAGTGTAGTTCTGGATGCTGTTAAATAAATGTATCAATATATGGTTCATACCCAAATATCATTTTACATATTAAAACATTTAAATGAATGTTTGCATAGATTTCCTTTGATAATTCTTTGTTTTCTAGTTTGTAGTTTAATGTATTTTAAATGCTTTGCTAATGGCTGCATTCTACCTGAAGGTGACCTCAGACTTCTGCCACTTCTGACCCTGAATGACGTAACGTTTCCTCCTCAAGTTGCTCTTCTGCTCAGTGCCAAATTTATCTGGAACCCCACAACGTGGTCGCTGCATTGCACTGAAAACCGAAAACAAGAAAAACATCCCATTTGCCTTCTTCAAACTGTATCCTGGTTGTCATAGTTATGAAACATGTTTGTGTGTAGAAATGTAATTTTCTTATTAGTTGTTGATCAGTTTACTTTTTACCCACCAGTTGCCTGTTTTGTTATGGGCTGATATAAGACTAAGACTCACTTTAATGTTTCAGTGTCCATGGTTCCTGTGATGGTGAGGCCATAGAACTTCTGCATGGCGGAGATGGCAGAGGCAATGGCCTTAGGGGAGCGGATAGCCTGAGCACGCACATCACCAGGGGGAAGATATCCATACTGCTGTAGCCATACCTGAGAGAGAGATACATTCATTTTACATAAATTTTACATTTATCAAATATAATTTGTTAAATAGAATGCATCATCTACGGCTACTCCTTTTTTTTAGTATCAACATCCGATCCGCATTACACAATTGATATAATTATACATTGTAGAAGTTTACTCAGACGGACAAAATTAGCATGAAAAGTCAACAGCTCTTGACCATATATGAGCTTGAGTAGCAATATTTTTTTACTTCTTTTGAACATAGAGGAACCAGGGTGTGTAGGTGTCAATTCTTTCACGTGTGTGTGGCCTTCACTGAACTTTAGAACGATGCCAAGCTGACTTTGTTCCAGAAACAGCATGTGCTAGCTAGAAACAAATTACAAAAATAAACATTCCGGTAAAATAGAGACCAAGAGAAAAGAGGATCAAAGCAAATCAAACTAAATAAAACACATAAAAAATAATTACTACTCATACTCAGTATATACTCAGTGAACTGAGTCTGCTCATAGAGCTTCAAAGGATCACAACCTCATAAACATCCCTTCTTTTTGTGTGTGATGAGAGAAAAATTAAACAAGTCTTTTAGCTCAAATACACACTCCTTTGAAACTTCTATCAGACACACATACATCTGTTTTTGCCCATTCAGCTTGAAGAAATCCATAATCTTGCTATCTCTACTACTGCCCGAAACACCAATGTTTAGTAAATGTTTCAGTTAAATAGAAGAGAAATGTCACAAAATAGGGGGTCTGTTTAAAATCAGCAGCCTGAGAAACACTACACCCTTAACACACAGAGAGCATTCACTGATTCAGCTGTAAAAGACCCTTAAGTCCATTCAGGGTGTGGGCAAAAAAAACCCCATGCCTATAAATGTCGTCTGGGGTCGTATCTAGGTCAAGAGATACGAAGTTTACACTAAAAACAGACCAATGAGCAAATTTTCATTAGTATTTACAATAGGATGCAGAAGGAAGTGGGACTGCAGGTTATATGCATGAGTAGGAGTTTTGGTTTAATGCTTCAGACGTCATCTGTCTCCACTCTGACCACAAACTCACTCAGAAAAAGTACAAAGAATTCTTCACTAATCCTTCAGATTCTAAACCTCAAAAATGCTCCCTCCCTTCCACTTTATTTCTCTCTTGTATCTTTAATAAAAAGGTAGCATTTTATCCCACCTCCACAATTTTTGAAAGTTTATTAGGGTACGTAGGGGACACACTTGTGCTACTGGTGTGTTGCTAAAACCTATTTTCTCTTGCTTTTCTAATTTCTTACATGGCTTACATATAGACTAGCTATACACATACATACACAGATCTGCCATAACATTAAACCCCGAGTGATTAAGAGTGATGATCTCATTAAAGTGTACCTGTCCAAGTTCTCAAAGTTGAGGTGCTGAAAGCAGGAAAAATGGGCAAGAGTAAGGGTCTGAACAACAGAGCCAAAATTGTGATGTTAGATGACTGGGGCAGAGCATCTTCAATATAGCAGATCTTATGATGGATTCTTGGTAAGCAGTGTTTAGTTCAAAGCTAAAATCGTCCAAAGTAGTCCAAGGAAAGACTTCTGATTAACCACATGGTGAGCAAATTATCAAGGGGTCAGAAAGTGGCCCTTGGAAGACCTACGCAGTGTTAGACAGGCGGCTTTACTCGGATTGCTTATCAGTTATGTCTGTATCAGTTTTACATGCTAGAAGAATATTTGTATGGCGTGCTGTACACACACTCAGCAAAAGGGAGTCAGGGTGAGGTGCATGGGATACAGTAATATAGGAGGAGACTAGAGATTTCCAAGAGCTTAAGACAGTTTTAACATGTATGAGCTCAATGCGTAGTCACTCCAAGCACATAATTAGTCGAACAGTTAGGCTCAAAAATTGCATATATCCAAATCCTACGTACCAGACTTGCTGAAGTAATTTTACCTTTTTAGAATGGCTTGCACAATCAAATTAACTCACATATGACAGATTAACCACTTCCTGGTGTCTGGAAATAAACTCTTGTTAAGGCTTTTAGTGAACGATTTCATCACTCTGTCCCACAAAAGTACCGGAAAGAAGTGACATTTTTGGTCTACTTTGATAGGCTAGACGTCACTACACACACTACTTCTGAAACTTTCATAGGAAGGAATATTTTATGGTTTAATGTTGCATAAGTGAATACAGAGTGCTGCACTATATTCTCGCCTTAATATGGTCAGTATGCTTCGTTTTTCTTCCTCTCTCTTGCTCCATTCCTCCCACTCTCTGACTGCTCCCTGTGTGTTGCCGCTACGCTGTGGTCTATTTTCCCGATGCTGGGAAAAACACACTCCAGCTCAGAGGGATGAAAAAGCCACCCCCCCCCCCTCCCCCTCCTTTCCTCTTCTTTCTTCATCTCATTTAGCTAGCTACCCCTTCCTCTCCTTCTCTTTGTCTTTCTTCCTTCTTTGTTCTTTGTGTATCCTTTCATCCCTTTTTTCCCCAAACTATTTTTTCTCTCCCCATTCCCATAGTCGTTTTTTTTTTCTCTTTCTCTGTCAGAAGACCTCTCTCACTTTTGACTCAGGTCTTCTCTTACTGCTGCCAGAAATCCCAGCATGCCCCAGGCCTCTGGAACACCCAGCAGTGAGCGTCAAAGGTTCTATTTAGAAGCTCTCCCAGACTCCTCTGACTGGGGAAGAGTCACCGTGTTGGCCTCTATGACACAGACAGGTAGCCTTTATTAAGTCTCCCGCACTCCAGTCAGTCTGGCGAGGTTTTATTTATGACATAAACGTCACTCACAGGATAAGAGCATTGCTCCGACATGAGAGTTAAGTTATTCATACTTAACTGACCACACAAAAAAATACTAAACTGGGGAAATTGAAAGAGCTTAGCAAAGCAGATGTTACTCTGAAGAGAAAAATTATAGAACCATGACAATTTATGAGTTACAAAAATTAATTTGAATACAAATACAAGAAAGAAAGATGTTAAATGATCTAAAATCTGTGTTGAACGTTCACTTTTAACTATATTTTCTGTTCATTAAATTGCAAACTTAATGAATTGTCCTATAAATATAAAGATGACTCCCCGTCAAGAGGAGCAGAGCTGGTTCTAATTGAAGGGGCAAACTTACAGTAAATGCCACCTCTGATGCTAAGCACAACCATATGCTATGACCTCACCTGCAGACATGCCAGGGTGGTAAACATATGCCTTCTCTTAAGCTGAAACTGACCTCCTCCTGTGTTCTGCCACTCTCTGATTGCTTACTGAATGCAGTAAAATTAGCCAATTGTGCATTTAATTTACATTTACATTTCACTGACACTGATTTTAATAAAAGAAACACACGCTGTTTTTTCCAAGAGTTTTGAGAACTTTCTTCTCCTGGAAAACAGTCTTGCAACATCTTGGACTTGTCATCACTAATGTCATGATACGGAATTGAGCAATCCGAATGCCTTGTTTAATAGAACAAACTGCTGACAGAGGGTTCTGAAGGAAGAAAACATTACAGCCTGAGTTTACAGCCTGTAACTCAGCAACTGTTGTTTTTAATAGTTAATATAATATTTAATAGTATGTAAACTTGGACTTGAGAGAGAGAGAAACACAGACGGAGGAAAGTTGCACAAGCAATTATAAATGTTAAGAGGCAAATCTTTTAAGTTAGAGAAAAAGAAAGTTGGGCACAGTGCAAGTAAACAAATATAAAAGCTTCCAGACTGCTGAAAACAAAGCAGAACCTACGAAGAAATGAGGAAAAGAGGCAGCGGGGGCAGAAGTTTGCTGAATTTGACTTGGAAGGAGACAGACCGACTCAGTTGTTCCCCTCAGACTTCAGCCAGTGGAAAAAGCAGGGAATTGTGGTCATCAGTGCCTAAGTTTTGGTTTCATGCAGCCAAATGGTGGTTCAGATCCCTGACCTATTTAATGTAATACTCACCTGATCACTGGCACAAACCACAGCAACAGTTTTAACCCAGTTTCACGAGCTATTACATTCAGAAAGCAACTAGTGTCTAGGAAATGATCTTGAATGAAGTGCATGCTTTGTACACACTCCAATCTATAAGTGGTCATAGATGCAACCCTAAGAATGGCTTCATTATCATTAATGATAGTTATTTATTTTTAGCATGTTAAATATAGTAGATTGCCGATTTTAGATTTGTCTATTTATTATCTTGACACCAGGGTTTGGGTGTTAAACTGCACAATAATACACATTTGTAGCCTTTTCACTACTTATATGAAATGCAATGATTGTTGGTGAGTAATTGATTGCATTTGCATTACATGTGCAAGGCTATATATTGAAAGTACCAGTGAAATCATCTTTTTGTGAGCTGCAAGAAAGAAAGAAAGAAAGAAAGAAAGAAAGAAAGAAAGAAAGAAAGTTTTCCAAGCACCTGTAACCACTATTGTACCATGGTGCTCTAAAAGTTTTAAATAGCGATTTACTATACATTTGGTTGAACATGATTAAAAATTATGCTCAATATATTATATGAGAAAAAGGGTAAGGTGTATTTACAATGTAGCCAGTAAAAAAAAAAAAACGAAAGATTGGCTGACTTGCCAAAATTACACCAACTTTTCCTTAAAACCACATTATACGATTAAATACCTGGTAATCATTTTCAACAGAACTGTTTACAGACTGTTGTACTACAGCCAACACTAGTTCAGCAAATTCCTTTTATCCTATATAAATTTAAAGCCAGAAGGGCTGCAGATGTGGTTTTACCATATGGGATTTAACCTCCACTGTGACCGTTGATTTGGATCACATGACTCCCTCGTGACTCCAGGCAGAGAGACTGTTATCTGTGGAAACCTGGAACAGCCTTGTTTCAGTCGACTAGGTTTAATTTTCCACTGCTAGCCTTGGCTGACTATTGCAATGTGGAGAATGGAAAGAGGAGGCAGGGTAAGGGGATGCTCAGAGATTCAGATCCTCATGCAATCCTTCTGATCTGTTTAATGTTTAATTTACCCCGATTAAGGCTCTGGCTTGCATTTGAGTCAGATGTTTCTCTCTATCTTGATCCCCTTTCCTTAATTTTTTTACCTGCTCATTCAAACTCTGTGTATATATCAGACAGTCATCCCTACAGCAGACATTATCAGGCCAATCACAGGTTGTGTGTATCTCAAAAACACACAAATGATGTCAACTTCAGACACCCTGTTCCTCTGAAGGCTCATTTCTCAAGTGCAGACTAGTTATGAGCTGAAAAGGATCGTCTGAATCCATTTGGATCATTTAGCTGCAGTGCTGGCTCAGCAGTTAAGGTTATGCACTGTTTACCAAAAGCTTTCAACCTTTCTAGAGGGTATATTTGGAAATATTTTCTGGAAAGGAAAAACCTGCTGGATCCTTAACTGTCCAGCCCTCTGTTATACAGTGCATTTAACAGATATTGACCTGCAGAGGGCAGCACATGGTTGTTTCCAACATTAATTACTCAATACCCCTTTATATAACTCAGATCTTTAGTTTTTGAGATACCTAACAAACCTGACATTCAAGCATAACCTCTTTCGGACTTACTGCCCACCCATATTCAACTACAAAGTGTGTGCTTTTAATCCTGAAAAAGCAACACGTCCAAAATATAAACCTAATCTTTAAACATAACCTTTTTTTTTTTTTTAAGAGTACAGACCACATATTGCATAGACTACAATATGACACTATAAAATATGAAATATAATCAGTAAGCTTGACAGGATATATAGCATATTCATCTACAGCCTACATGATGGACACGTTTGATGAAGTTTTTGTACAGGTTTGTGTCTGTGCAAAATTATAACAAACACGTGTATCCTCCTCTGGCAGAGCTTTTTGCAATGAAGTGTACAACTAACTGTTGTAAAAGTGTGTGTGTGTGTGTGTGTGTGTGTGTGTGTGTGTGTGTGAGATATATAGATAGATAGATAGATAGATAGATAGATAGATAGATAGATAGATAGATAGATAGATAGATAGATAGATAGATAGCAGGAGAGAGATGGGGGAGATGGAGAGAAAGAAAGAGAGATGATCCTCACCTCTGGTCGGATTTCTGTGTCGCTGCTCACCCCCAGGGCAGTGAGCGCCAGCACAAGCACTGACCAAGTGACCATCCTGAGATGCCAAAAATACTCAATACATAAAACTATAACTTACACCCTGAGCCTAAATCACCCTTTCCTCTTTCAACTTCCTAACCTTCCTGATTTAGATCATTCCAGATCTTGAAACTAAAAGTTAAAAATCCTTGTTTCTCCAAATAGAAAAAAAAAAAATTCTGGAAAAATGCCCCAAGGCTGCAAATGCTTTATAAAGCCGTGTGTACAAAAACACTTTCAGGAAAAAAGCACCATATCAATAGAGCAGATCTGCAGAAACATTTTGAGGTGTAGTCTAAAGACGAGCTTGTCTCATCTTGTCTCTCTTTCGTCCTCCGGCACTGATCGCTCGCTCTTCTGTATGAGGAGCTGCAGACGTGGGTCCCTGTAAGCCATCGCGAGTCATTTTACTGATCCGAGTCATTCCAGAGTGAATCAAATATTTGACTCACCAGTGTAATGCACATCCGGATGACTGGAACAGGCTGCTCTGTGCTTTTGTGTAAAACTGCGTGGATACAAGATCCTGCGTCACGCCAGGTCTTCATTCATGACTAGTGCCTTCGCCTTTTCTTGCAATGGGGTGCATTTTTTTTATTGTTGTGCATGACAAATATGTGTTTTCCATAAATTAATGAATTATGGACTTTAATAACCAGTGCAGATCACAGTGCATACTGCATTCTGGCACAGAACAAGAGTGCAAATTATTATTTTTTATTAAAAAAACAAACAAAAAAAAAAGCATCAAATGTAATCAAACGATAATCAAATGGGACAAAACCACGTGATATTATGTTTGCTGCTTTAAAATCTGCTACAATTTTTATTGAATTTTTTTAGGAAAAAAAATACTAATGACTAATAACTCTGTAATTGCACTGCAATTCCACGGTTGGTTTTATGATGTAATGTTAGATCAGGACTTTTCTACCTCTTGTATCATACATCACTAAATGTACTGATAATACTGTGTTGGGTGGGTGGAAATGGCACAGGAACACAGCCTTCTTAGAAGTGTTTAATTTGTTCTTGAGAATCGACTGAAGAATCTTTTGAAAGTCAGCTCTCACTGATGTTTCTTTCATGTGTGGCATCCTAAAGGAAGTCTTGCCCTCCCTGTGTATAATTTTGATAGCCCCTTTTCTATTTTTTTCTCGTTTTTACAGAGAGCAGTAGATAAGCTGAAAGACATTGATGATTTAATATCAAACCCTTACAAAGCAATTCTAGGTCAAAGACTATTGTTCCAGGCATCAAACCATTTTATCTCTTAGATTTGTTTATGGGAAAGCAGGAACTGCTATTCTACTAAGTTCTACCATCTATTATAACATTTTGAAGCCATAAGTTGAATTGGTTTTGATTATCTTAAGTAAAATTTGATAACGTATAAACTACAGGTTTATATGAGTTAACCAGGTTGAGTACAGACAAAATACATCAGAGTATTCTGCATAAGCTTTCTCTGAACTCTGAGTTTATCTGTTAGTGTCTATAAGTTTATCTCTAATGGGAATGCCATTGGTGACCGTGGCAAGAAAAACTCCCTGAGATAGAATGAGGAGAAAACATTGAGAGGAACCAGACTCAAAAAGGGATCCCATCCTCATCTGGGTGGCACAGAATATCAATTGATTATAGTTTCATCATTGCTAAGGTGTTCTGTTCAGTGATGAGCACTTGCAACACTGTGCATGCAAATTCAGTCCTAAGCCATTGTAGTAGACTGTTTATATTAATAACAGTGCACATTCATCCTCAGAGTTCTTGAGTTGCTCAGTAACTTCAGGGATTTTTAAGCTGTTCATGTGAAACATCCTCAGCTGCACTGAGTGGTCTCCAAATGAGGAGAACTCCATCCAGAGGTAGGGTGTCTTGGATGAATCAGAGAAAGTAGTGGGGTGATAATGAAAAAGAAAAACACGGATGATCAAGTATTAATATTGTTACATAAATGTTTAAGGACACTATACAGGGCGATCAGGGTGTAAGTAGGGACTCGGGTAGCTATTGCAGTATAACTATAAGGGAGAGCCAGAAGTTAACACAGACATGAAGGATCACTGGAATAAAAGATGACCTTCTCTGCTGGCCCCAGAATCAGAATCAATGACTTATATTTTCACATTTTTGTCCATAAATATGTATTAAATTATTTCCAATAGTCTATCCTCTTCATTTCTGTATAATTTTACATTGTAGTTTCTATCTAATCAGATTTAAGGTGTCACATCATGTAGTGCTGTATGGCCTGCAACAATGAAAAGTGTGGGCTCTTGTTAACTTCAAATCCATGCTGCTTGAAGCTTTTGCTTTAACCAATCAGTTGCTTGCTAGAAGGCAAAGAATCACGTCGGCATTTTTACATGCTTTGATTGTATGGTCAGAGAGCACACTAATCAGAACACACATCTGTAGCAAACTGCACCAGCTCAGCTATATTCATGTGGATTTAATAACAGTGTTTTTTTTCATTCCACAATGGCTGACATGGGAGAGGAAGTTGTTTTTGTCACAGATATACTTACAAGGACATTTACAAGATGGGATTTTCAAGAAAAGCTGAACATTGTGAGAAAAGTTCAGCAAATACAGTTCAAAATGGTTGTTAAGCCTTTTCATGAACTATTTATACTTTTATAATTTTCTTTCCTGTAGAATTTCCCCAGGAAAACCACAATGCATGGAAATGTTCAAAAATGCACAAAAATCCTTTGTGGTCATGTTAATACTGATGCTTCTGCTAGAGGTGATGTATGCAGGCAGTGCAGCTGTGGCTTGTTGAATTGTGCCAATTGGGTTTCTTGCTTTGGTAATGAACTTCATACTCGCTGCATGAGATACCTGTCTGTGGTGCAGAGTTCTGTTATACTGCGTTTCTGTATAATATTGATGGTTTCTACAGCCATGGCGTCATAATGATGGTACAGTATTAAGACGTGGATTGATTTACTACACCTGAGGGCAAGGTAAATACACATTCATAGAATCGTTTACAACAATTTTTGAAAATTTTTGAAAACAGTATAAGAAAAATGACAGTGTTGGTTTTTGCCTAACAATTACATGGTCTGTCAATTTGTAATAGCACTGAATCTGTTGTTTGTATTATAGTGTAATGTTACATCAGAAGCTTTTTACATCCTGTATCATACTTTACTGAATGACCTAATAAAGATGAGTTTCCTGGCTGGTCATGGTACAGGAACACAGCCTTCTCAGGAGTATTTTTGTTCCGCCTGTGCTTTTGAATCGGTTCTCCGGATTCAAATGAGCAAATCAAGTCAATTCAATGCAATTCAGTTTTATTTATACAGTTCTTTTGACAGAAGACAGTAGACAGGTTATATATGAATTTATAAGTTTACTGCTCATAAGATAGTTTAAAAGTTTAATAGTTTAAAAATCAGGGGTCTCACCAAACATTTGATACCTGGCTGCACAGAAAACATAATTGTGATCTCATTTCTATTTTATTGACTTTTTGCAGTCTGCAGGTTGCTTTTGTGTGTGTATATATATATATATATATATATATATATATAAATATTAAAAATCATTTAAACGATTGAGTTTTTTTCTTCACATTAATAAATAAAAATCACAGTAATTGTTTCTGGTGGTTTGAGTTACTTTTTCATGTGTGTGCAATAACTGCATTAATAATTCGATCATATAATATGTGATAATAGTGATGTGTGCACGTGACATCCAGCCAACCCTCCTTGCACTGATCCAAGACTTCTAGGTCAAATTATATTCTTTTGGATTTCAATCTGTTTGGTTTTATTTTATGTAGAAGCAGGAAGTGCTGCTGTAATACGTTTATAATACAATTTTCATGGTTTGAAAAACAGCAGACTTGGAATAAGTCTTTAGTGACTGAACTGGTGTAATGTAAAGACGCTCTAGGCAGGTGCTGCCCCCTACCGACGGAAAGTTAGAATCACACTCGCTGCGCACCGAGCGCGTCATTTACGTGATTGCGTCACTGCGGTGGGCGTGGGCGGCCGCAGAGCTGTGATCGGGACCAACACGGAAGTAGCGGAGGGCGAATGTCAACAAAAAGAAAAGACGGAAAAAAAGGTATTGTAACCGTGTTGTCTTGCTGGACGGTGTTCATAAACACAATGAGCTCTGTATAAAGTATAGGAACTGATTATAACGCTGAAGTGTGCGTTTTTTTTTAAATAATAGCCGGCTAAAGAAAGGCAAAGTAAAGCGATTGGGCAGCTGGCGTTTAGCATTAGCTTCTCTGGCGAACAAAGTGAAGGGAGTGTGATGGACAGCGGTGTCCGTGACAGACAGTCCGTGTTTGTTAGGTCAAAAACGTGACGCGGACTGTCTGTTCGTCGGACTGTAATTGTATCTGCCGAATTAATAAGTAAAAAATATATTTGTTAACGTACTTCCGGTTTGTGTCGCTGTGAGTGTTTGCGTCGGAACAAAAAAATACGCGAGCGTTACGTCACCGGCTGAAAAAGGAAGCAACACGGGACATGGTTCGGGGTTTTGTGTTTTTTGTATAAGCGTCTTTTCAGCTTCTGTTCTTTATAGAGTAAAAGCGACAGATCTGACATCAGGGGAGGAAGCAGAACTTTCGGTTTCACCTGAGTGATTCTTTATGTTTATATCCTTTTTTTCCACAGGTTTAATCACCTCACACTTCAGACTGTTTGACTTTGATGTCATGTGCTATGGGGAAGCTCATTGAACCATGAAGGATTTATGCCATGGAGAGTGATTTATTTTTACATGTAACATAGAAACATTTTAGATCTCTGTAGGAGGAAATGAGGATCAACATGGATGCCCCCTACAGCCTGTGGATTTTTAGCTTCTTATTTGTAACAGGTGAGGATTCACAGTTACATATCACACTATTACTTTAACTCGTTAGGACAAAAAACAAAAAAAAAAAACACACACGATGCTGACTCAGGAAGGGTGTGAAAGTGTGTACCTCCATCTCCACAATAATTTTTTAAATAGAAGTATTTGTGATGAGTTTGGTGATCCCTGTACTGTTGCAGTGGAAAATATTCAACGAACATGATAAATAACAGTCAGGATTTGCTGTTAGTTCACACACTCACCATTATGTTTGGTGTCATTAAATAAAAATCCAGTGTAGTAGTAGTAAAGACAGAAAATATTACAGAATGCAGGTCACTGATAGGAAGTAATTGTTCCAACAGACTGAGACTTGGCTTGACTAGTTAACTATTTACAGAAAGACATGCATAATGATGTTGACAGGGATATTATGATGATATTTAAAGCTTTGGGAGCTGGTCTTGTTTAAAGGGAGTGTATTAATGTGGATCCAAGTGAGCCAGACAAACTATAGGATTAAGCTCTGCTGCATTGCTCTCTTTAGGTTGAGATGAAGCAAGAGATAAATCCCCTGACCCCAATATCTACAGGAAAGAATGAACTGAAGTGAAAATAGGCCAATATGTCAGTGAAAGAAGTTACTATATACACAAGATGCTGCATTGCACACTTAAGACTTACACATACTTTCTTACTAAATGGTGAAAACCCATCAACATGTGATCTCTGTAATATATTATATAAATGTTGTTCTAAAGGAAGCTTTACTTTCAACCTTCTCCATGTATAAAGTTACCCATTTTAATTTGCTGTTCATTGTACACATCTGAAAAAGCAAATTTTATTGACAATAATCTGACTATATTTTAATGCTTAATCTAACAGTTAAATCCATTTTCTTTCCTACTAGTCCACTGCAATCTGGAGCTGGCCTCCAGTTCAGGTGAGTGAAAAGATGTTATTGCTAAAATTTGTACTCTTGAGACAAAATGTACAAGGCTCGATTGGGTTAAGAGCGTTCTTGATGGATGACCTGTATTGTTTTATTCTCCCGTGCGTGTTTATGATAGGACCATATCTGTTATCTATAATCTGGTTATTTGCAGTAGGGAAGTTCCAACCCTAAATGATCATGACACGGACTTCCTTCTTAATTAAAAAATAAAAATGAAATTAGTGAATGTAATCCTGTGCAATTTGCAGTTGTGTAGACTGATTAATATCAGAGACAGAAAGTCTGCTTTGTTGTTGTTAAATTCAGTGCTTAGCTGGTTAGATATGGAACATATAGATATAGAATTAGATGTGGAATAAATGCTTATCTACTCAAACTATTTAAATTATGTTTTCTTTCAGCACAATGTGCCAAATCAACAAAAATACTACACGCAAGACAAGGAGAAATTCGTGGTTCCACCCGCCATGGCCCTCCCGGCCCTGCTAACTGCAGCTGGGTAATCACCTCCCCTGTGGGAGAGCGTGTGATTATCAGGTACAGTGAGATATAGACATTTTGTATTCAAATGAAAACTGATGGAACTTGGTTTACAAAACAGTGAAGTAAATTGCGATTATCAAACAGTGACTTTTTTTTTTTTTTTTTTTTACAACCACACAAACAAAAACAATAGCTGGTGATAATGTTCAGTTTATGAACTAGTCAGTTAATGTTTACGCCTGATTCTTTCATCGATCTCAGGATTATATTCAAAAAGAGATTTTATTTCAACCAGTAACCAATTTTCAAAGCAAGATGTATTAAAAAAATTATGCAATTTGATTGCAATCTTTCAACCTCAGTTCCTGCTGTATCCTGTCTGATCTTGATCTTGAAATTCTGAGAATAAACCCCTAGATAGGATTCCAGTTTATCACCGAGCACCATGTTCTATGCAGTAGCCAATTCATCTAATAACCTGTTGTGATTTTTTTTCTTTTTTTCTTAAATATGTCTGACGCTGTAATCCTAATTGTTCTCTCTCTATCTTTCTCTTTTTTTTCCCTTGAAGTTTCTCTGAGTTTTTCTTTAGATGTGACTCGAGCTGGCTAAGCCTGACAACTGTTACAGGTCGGCCCGTGTCGCTTTGTGGATACCAGCTGCCTAAGCCAATGGAGTTCTACGAGGGAAATATTACAGTGACTCAGCACTTTGTCTCACAATTCCACTCAGTTTCAGGGTTCCTCCTGTCCTACATTAAAGGTAGCACAGATACCATCATATATTATAGTATTATTCTTTCCAACATGCGGGTGATATCAACATGTTATATTTCTCTGTTCAGACACTGGTCCGTGTTACCCTGGTGAGTTTGAGTGTTACAGTGAGCGCTGTCTTCCCATGTCCTGGCGCTGCAATGGTCAGGTTGAGTGCCTTGGGGACGCTGACGAGCTCGGCTCAGACGAGGAGGAATGTGACCCTGGTGAACATCAACCTCAGTTGGACAATGAGCCATCACCAATCCCGACTGAAATTTCAGCAAGCTCAGCTGTTAACCCTAACATGGAGATGGGACCACTGTCGCCTGTTGAACCTGTTCTTTCCTCTTCAGTCCCTGGTGGACCCTGTGGGGGGTATCTCCAGGCCTTTTATGGCTCTTTTGTGCCCCCTTTGCTGACGGGGGAAGCAATGGAGTGTGTGTGGACAGTAGACCCACAGGACTCCCGGACTCTTAAGTTGGAGCTTCAGCAGTTGGCACTTGGCCATAGAGATGTCCTTATCATTACTGACCAGCCTGCTGGGGGTGGCAATGTTATTAAAAATGTGAGTATATAAATCCATAAGTATATGTGAATGAAATATTGAGAAAATATATATATATATATATATATATATATATATATATATACCCAAACACACTCACACACACACACACACACACACACACATGACCAGGTGACACATTACATTTGGAAACATAATGTGTGTATATACATCTGCCTACTTGGTCTTCCTCTTTTCCTCCTTCCTGGTGGCTTCATCCTCAACATTCTTCTACCGATATACCCCATGTCAATCTTCTGCACATGTCCAAACCATCTCAATCTCACCTCCCTCACTTTGTCTCCAAAACGTCCTACATGGGCTGTCCCTCTAAAAAACTTATTTCTAATCCTGTCCATCCTCGTCACTCCCAACGAAACCTCAACATCTTCAGCTCTGCTACCTCCAGCTTCGCCTCCTGTCTTTTAGTCAATGCCACTGTCTCTAAACCATACAACATCGCAGGTCTCACCACAGTCCTATAAACTTTTCTTTTCACTCTCGCAGATACTCTTCTATCACAAATCACTCCTGTCACTCTTCTCCACCCACTCCACCCTGCCTGCACTCTTTTCTTCACTTCTCTAACACACTTTCTATTACTTTGCACTGTTGACCCCAGGTACCTGAACTCCTCCACCTTCTCCACCTCTTCTCCCTGCAACTGCACCAATCCACTGCTCTCCCTGCCCTAACTCTTAAAATTCTGTAAAGCTGCTTTGAGACAATGTCTGTTGTGAAAAGCGCTATAGAAATAAACTTGACTTGACTTGTCTCTCATTCACACACTCTGTTTTACTCCTACTGACTTTAATTTCCCTTCTCTCCAGCACATACCTCCACTTCTCCAGGCTTGTCTCAAATTGCTCCCTACTTTAGCCATAAATAATAGTTGTTTTGTATAAAGCACAATATTCAGACAATGCTTATTAGAGTGTTCTTTATACAAATTATTGTGACTTTTGAGATAATTTATTTGGCAACCCAAAATTACATTTACAGAAATATATTTAATTAAATACATAAATAAAAAGTATCTGCTGGTTGTAGTGGGTTTAAAGCTGCTCTGATATCCGTACTGACATGCACATTATGAGCTGAATGAATTTGCTACGCATTGTGGCAGTGCAGCCTAATCCATCACTTGCACCCTGGTTTTAAGGTGCGCAATTTGTTGTTGGGTGTCCAAAAAGTGTAGAATCATCAGCTGAGAATAAATGCGTAGCATGTAAGTGTGAGCATGCAGACCGTCTGTTGTAAAGAATAGATTAAGTACATGCAGTTGTACTCTCATTGGTTTCTCTTAAAGGGCTCCTTTTATAGTAAAGAACAAATCAATTGTCTTCTCTCTCAGTGACACTGATATCAGCCGGCTGTTCTCATCGCTCACATATATGCTGTTAGCATTTCCTCCAGTTATGGTAACTTCCCTGTGACGTTTAAAAAGATCATCTTGGACAAAACATCTGTTAACTTTACCATTCCAGATTTCTGTTGTGTGATATGGGAGATCATTAACTTTTTTACATAACACTTTTTTTTTATTACAGGTCACATCTACATCCAATTACAAAACAGTAGAAGTGGAGTCCCCTACTGGTCTACTGTCACTAACCTATCGTGCGCAGGAGGCCTCCGAGGGGCGGGGTTTCAATGCCACATACCGCATTGCTGATTATTGTCTGCCCTGGGAAGGTCTTTGCAAGGGCTCAGAGGGGGGCTGCTACACACCAAAGCAGCACTGTGATGGTCACTGGGACTGTGCAGAGACGGGACTGGACGAGGATGGCTGTGGCGGATGCCCGGCTGGCTACTTTCCCTGTGGGACACTGCAGAAGATGGGCCACCTTGTCGGCCGGCCTTCCTGCTATTCTTTTAAAGACAGGTGCAACTACCAGCTGAACTGCGCTGATGGGAGTGACGAGAGAGAGTGCAAAGTGTGTCAGCCTGGTACCTTTCATTGCGACAGTGAGAGGTAGGTGTGTGTGTGTGTGTGTGTGTGTGTGTGTGTGTGTGTGTGTGTGTG
>JAAIIK010020521.1:124973-160070 GCA_014706435.1 Silurus glanis
CTTTGGGGGTGTTTTTCTGCACATGGGACAGGGCGACTGCACTGTATAAAGGAGAGGATGACCGGGGCCTTGTATTGCGAGATTTTGGGGAACAACCTCCTTCCCTCAGTTAGAGTATTGAAGATGGGTCGAGGCTGGGTCTTCCAACATGACAATGACCCGAAGCACACAGCCAGGATAACCAAGGAGTGGCTCTGTAAGAAGCATATCAAGGTTCTGGCGTGGCCTAGCCAGTCTCCAGACCTAAACCCAATAGAGAATCTTTGGAGGGAGCTCAAACTCCGTGTTTCTCAGCAACAGGCCAGAAACCTGACTAATCTAGAGAAGATCTGTGTGGAGGAGTGGGCCAAAATCCCTCCTGCAGTGTGTGCAAACCTGGTGAAAAACTACAGGAAACGGTTGACCTCTGTAATTGCAAACAAAGGCTACTGTACCAAATATTAACATTGACTTTCTCAGGTGTTCAAATACTTATTTGCAGCTGTATCATACAAATAAATAGTTAAAAAATCATACATTGTGATTTCTGGATTTTTTTTTTTATATTATGTCTCTCACAGTGGACATGCACCTATTTCAGACCCCTCCATGATTTCTAAGTGGGAGAACTTGCAAAATAGCAGGGTGTTCAAATACTTATTTTCCTCACTATATATATATATATACACACACACTAATATTTTGTTCATACAAGCTATGTGCTCAGGCCTTGTGATCACTGACAGATCCCAGATGACCACCTGAGTGGCTGTGTTGTTTACCCTCATCCTGACCAGACAGATGTGAGGGTGATTAAACCAGATGGGGCAGGACTTCCTGACACAGATGTCCTACTTTACATGAAAGCTCAAAGCACTGATAAATGCAGAGCTGATGTAAGTAGTGATGGCTTTTATTCTGGTCAGAGATCAGGTTAACATTTCTTTATTTAATGATTGATGTGTATTTTTCCTTTTAAGGTTATAAAACATATATCTATAACTACTATAGATATACAAATGCATCATGTATATTAATTTGTTGATGCCTTGAAACCCTGTAGTGTATACCAAACACTTATTAAGGCAGGCCTTCTAACGATTATGACTTCATAGTTTGGTGAAGATATTTTTCTTCATATTGCCCCAATAATCTGTATTGTTTGCTGTAAAGAGATTATGAACTAAAGTCATTATCATTCCAATTAGAATTATGTAATTATTTCATGTATGTGGTATTTTACACTTCCTGTAAAGCCCTGGTGTGATTTGACCCGAAAGAGAACCCCAATGGAAGCAAAAAGTGAGGGCTAAGAATTATTGATAAATTATTTTAAAAAGTAGATTTTTCACAAGAAAATGAGTTACATCCATACATTACATTCTGATAGCATTAACATGTTATTTGTTTTAGTCTAGCGTGCTGGCTTATTCAGCTCACTGTCAGAGCGACTCAGATGGGCGACCAGTGGCTGGAGTTATGGTCATCTGCAGGGAGCCACTGAGCATCGAGGGATTCAGTCATGATCACCTGGTGCAGGTATTTGTATATGCTATAGATGTGAGCTTGTGCTTGACTGAAATGAGATCAGCTGATAAACAAAATGAGCAATATATGTTTAATGTTTTACTCTGCATTGTTTAACAGACTATGATCCATGAGTTGCTGCATGTGCTGGGGTTCAGTAAAGAACTCTTTAGCAAGTGGACGGGCCGGTCTCTCTCCTCCCAGAGTAGGTTTTTGACAATATTGCTTATTACATAAATATAAACAGTGAATATGATTTAGCAAATGTATTTTAGGGCTCACTGTTACTACTGTGTACAGTACAGTGAATGCTATGCATGTAATACTGTGTTGGCATTGTTAGTGGCCGTGGATATCTCTCATGGTCAGATGATTTATATGGATGAGTCTGGACAGATGAGGCTCTACACACCTAATGTGATTAAGGCTCTACACACACACCTGAACACCACTCACATGGACCTGGGAGCTCCACTGGAAAATCAGGTATACATACCCACATAAAATTAAAGCTATAATATTGAATCAGGCAAAGTTTTTATGATTTTTTTTTTCTGTTTCTCTCTCTTTCTTGCAATCTCAGGATGCTGATTCTCGTGGTTTCTCCTCACACTGGGAGGCTCGTTTTCTGCAGGGTTCAATTATGGCAGCCATGTTGGCAGAACCGTCTCTGGTCCGGATCGACATGATCACTCTGTCTGCCCTCCAGGACACCGGCTGGTACTCAGTCAACCTCAGCCAAGCACAGAACTTGCTTTGGGGAGAGAGTAAGTTAGGCTCAGTATGTACTATGAGGATAGGGAAGAACCCACAGATAATGCCATCTGTAAGCAACTGGACAGTTTTGTCTCTTGCTTTGCCACTTTGATGATATTAATGGTATTTGGGAAGCGTGCAGGAACCACGACAGTCACTATTTAGTTTAAGAAATTAGGAAATTGGAATTAGGCAGAATTTATTAACTTCATTGTATTAATGGAAATTTCATATAAATATAAATTTTCTTGGTTTTTAGATGAAGGTGTCTCCTTTGGGTCTGTTTCTACCTGTATGAAGTCCTCATCCTTCTTCTGCACTGGCAGGTACTTTAAAATTTTTCATTGCTAATTTACTGTATCTGTTCATGTATACATTTCTGATGGGATTCTACTATAACTGGGCTGAACTGAAATTATTCAGTTACAAATACATTTTGACAGAATTTAATGCATGGATATTAAATGGCTTGTATTTTCAGTGGATTTGGTTGCCATTATCTTCACCTCCACAAGGGGGTGTGCCAGAGTGACCAGTATCTGGAAGGCTGTCGAATTTACAAACCGTTAGCCAATAGTGTAAGTTTACTAAACCGCTCTGTCTTATAACTTTAAAACTCTTATTGTGTTTTACCCCTGACTCCTGCTCTGATTTCCTTCTTCTCATCAATGCTTCCCTTCTGTTCCTCTGCAACAGAGTGAATGTTGGAAAGAAGAGAATGAGACAGGGAATGGACCAGAGGTCTGGAGTGGGGAAATGTTTCGCTCAGACAGCCGTTGTTTTCTCTCAAACATTATAAGAGAGGTACAAAGGCATAAGGCCCTTTGTGTAAATTAGTTCATGCATGACTAAGAATATGGTTATTTTGATTTATTTTATTTATCTTTTCCTAATTAAATTGTCTTTAACAATGAAAATTTATGTTTTACATTGTTATTCAATTCATTTTATAGGATTATTTTTCCTTCAATGCCTCTGTATCAGGGCGCTGTTACAGGCACAGGTGCACTGGAACAAACATGTACCAGATCCAGGTAATGGGCTCTGATTGGCTGGACTGCCCGCCGGGAAGGAGCATCCAGGTATATTAAATTAAGTCTTATAAAATTACAGACACTCTTTTTGGATTTCTGAGTGAAAATGTTCTGAAACTGTAAATACCAAATTTAGTAGCCCCATGGCAGGTATCATACACAGAAAACCTTGCTGACATTTTCAGTCAAGTTACATAAAATGTGTATTTCTTTATTATTTTAATGTCTTTAGGTGTTCGGATATCGGGGTGAAATTTTCTGCCCTGACAAACGATTATGTCGTTATCGTACAGTAGCTTCAACACACAAGCCCCTCCCCTCAGGTCCCACTGGACCTCCATCCAGGTCAGTGTTTTGCATCTCACAAAAAAACAGTATCTTCAAAAGTCCTAAATTTATTGTCTCTACACAAAGCCACATACATGTATATGTATATTCATTTCTCATTCTCAGGGATCAGCTTCTGACACAAAAACCCATAACTGACATGAAGATTGACACTGCTCTTCCCTCCTCAGAGATGTGTGTAATGACAGTGGTGGGTGTCAGTATCGGGCTCTTTTTTTTCGGGTCTCTCATGATAATCCACAGGAAGTGCTGCCCATCCAGGCTCCAAGTGCATGTTCTCATGCAGCCTTATGCACTACAGGTGTAGCACATTGTTTAAACATTTACATAAAATAAAGAAGACATTAGCAAGACAGTAAAACATTGCTGAAGTTTGCACAGAAGCAAAATATCAGCTTCCTAACTGTTAACATATTTATATACATATGTATTTCTTTTTTCTACCACAACAGTAATAAGAAAAAAAAAAACTAGTACACAATTATTACAACCTTTAGAAAATATAGTCAATTTGAAATCAACACATAAATAGTAATGCATCTCCTAATCTCTTTTTCCTTCCCAGTCCTACTTCCTCTAAGTAAATCATTTCTCAACTTATAAAAACAATGTCTTACAGTCATACATAAAATATACAAAAATACTTTTTTGCAGTGAACACAAACAGAACAACGTAGAAGTGTGGAACTGCAATTCTAAAGCATTTTAGTAATATAAACAAAATATGTAGGGAATTACACAAGACTGATTATGCTATTATATAAACTGAACACACTGTGTGATGTGGCATGATTAATGTAATATTAGATATAATGCTGTAATATAACTTACTGTAACAGACTCCTGTTCTCCTGACCTATTTAGTATAAGTAAATGTGTAACATTTTAGTTATCGCCTTATAGCGAACCGGACCACACTGTGACCTTTAAATATGACTTTTCAGTGTTTGCAGTAGCAATGACTGATAGCATTGGCAGTCTGCTATGTACTCATGCATGCGTAGAATTAAAAAGGCAAAAGGTTACGTGTCCTTTTTTTTTTTTAACTAACAGGACACCGTCAGAATTTGTGAGACCACTGGAATGAAGGAATTTTACATTAAATGCAGTATGCAAGTCTCTCGAGTTTATCAGTGTGTGATTGACTATATAGTGCATTGTTCAATTCAGTTGAATTGTATTGTGAAGTTTTTTATGCTTGGTACTTTTTGACCTGTAAGAATTGTAAATTGAGAGTATACAGTTGCTGTAACATCGTATGCAAAATTTTCACTACTGTTATGAGTGAAGTTTTTTTCTCTTCTCAGTTTTTCACATTTGTAAAATAAACGTTCAGAAGGCCGTAAAAAAATAAAATTTAAAGTTATACTATCCTGCTTTGACTCTCAGGCAAAGCAACATGGTTACTATGTGCTCCAAAATAAGTAAATAAGCTGAATTGCTTATAGGCACTTATCTCTGTGAAGTGGTTATAAAGCTTCTGAGACAATATCCATTGTTAAAAGCACTATACAAATAAAAATGAATGAAGCCACTTTCTGCAAAAACACAATACTGCTGTATGCAGAAAATTTTGTTTTCAACATTTGTTCTTGACTTTCATGTAAAAAAAAAAAAAAGTGTTGTCTTCTCTGTTGTAGGAGTTTAAATCACTGCATGTGTTATTTACATTGTATGGAACAGCAGTCAATCATTAATTATTCCACATGCTTCTGATCAGGCAGATACATGTAGTTTTGTAGCTTTTAGTTATGATAAATTGTAGTTAGAGATAAGATACTTAATTTTATATGGCCTGGTCCTTATTTAGTTTAAAATATGAAATCAATCGAACATTGGCTTTAAAACCATCGCTGTATTGTTACCCTGGAGAAAAACTGTTTTAGTGTAATCAGGTATTTATAGCCATCATAGATGATCAATGGTGGTGTGTTTACATCTTCATATGCAAAACCTGGACTGAAGAATGGATAGAGTTTTTCAGTAAAAGACTGACCAGTTAAAGAGCAGATATGAGACCTGGCCTCAGCATCATAAAATGAGACCAGACCCTCTTCATAATCCACAAACACCCCCACTCTCTCCAGCGTCTCTTTCACAGTGACCCTGACACAGGAACCAGCACAAGCCCTGTAGTCATTGCCAGGCCTTCGAATCAAAGACCAAGTCCCATCATTATAATTGGGATAAACCTCATTATACCTATTAATAGTCTCTCTGGCCACACCTAAATCCCACTCAGTTTTCCCCCTGACCTGTACCTCATAATAAAATCTACCTGAGGAAAAACTCTCCTTTGCTAAGACATAAGGATCATTAATAAATCTTTTTGGGTTGTATGGGGTAGTCATTATTTCGTACTCATCATTCCTCACTTGTTTCCCGTCTTCCGACAAAATGAGAAAATTACTTGCTGTATCAGGATCCAGTGTCACATCCACTATAAATGAAAGACACTGGTTACAAATTTGCATATGGATTAAAAATTATTCACAGGGTGTTTGAAGTAATTTAGTAATGTGCATACAACCCTGTTTATGGAATTCAAAACTAATGACACCATACCTGCATAAATCTGTATCCATATTGCTTTTGACATTGGTATGAACACGGCCACTGGCAGGAACAGTAGCAGCAGCAGTTGAGTCCAATTCATGTTGAAGTAATTAAAGGCTGCAATAATCACAAAAGTGGCAAAAATCTGTACATTTTCACTAAACTGATACTTTGAATTAAAAATAATGACCACAGTACCTTCTGCCTTCTGTCGACTTCTCTGCTCTATAAACACACAAAAGGTAATCTTTAATTTTCATTAATAAAACAGTCCTGCTTTACAGTATGTATAAATGCTATAGGTGCTATATATAAATAATTGAATGCCCTCTTATTAAAATGAGCACATTCAAATAGTATTTATGATGTACAGCAACCCTAAAATTGGTAACAATGTGATAAACCATTGATTCTTTTGTTCTTTATGTTTTGTACTTCTATATTAAAAGTTAATTCTGTTGTACAAACACCATCCACTTTATGAGAAACACTTGTACATCAATTCAGTTTTCCAATCCGATAATTACGTCGATGCTGTTCAAGAGCTTCAGGTATTTTTTTCACAAAAACATCAGAATTTAGAAAAAGTTGATGAGATGAAAATGAGATGTTCATTATGAAATGGTTGTTGGTACCAGATGGGTTGGTTTAAGTATTTTATAGGCTGCTGAATTATCAGAAAAAGTTTACAGAGAAAATAAAAATAAGATTTAGATGGTCAGAGAAAACTTTCTAGTTTACTAATCGCTATTTACAACCATGGTGAGTAGAAAAGCATCTCAGCATGACAAAACATTCAATCTTGAGGTGGATATGCAGAACATCACATTTTCTTTCACTCCTGCAAGCCACATAGGCACAGAATCATCCATATTGGACATTTGACACTTTTATTTACTCTTCAACTTTCTTATTTTTTTAGTTGCTATAGACTTCTATTAAGTTTCTGGTCATTCTACTTTCACCTCTCTCTCTCATCAACAAGCTATTTCAGTCTGCAGACCCTCTGCTCACAGGATGTTTTTCTGCACCATGTTTTGTAATCTCTACAAATAGATAACTGAACAAAAAGTAAATTATAATATGTAATTTCAATATCTCACATTAATCGATGTACTAATTAGGCCACTTACTTTACTATACTTGCAAATCTTGTAACACTATATATCCTGCACTTGCTGATATTGCACTCTCGTTGCCTTGTACTTGTACATGTGTAATGACAATAAAGTTGAATCCAATCTAATCTAATCTAATCTAATCTATACTTAACTTTGCTAATGAACTTATGTATTTGGATTTTGGTCATTGTTTTTCTGGAGCTGTCTGACACACATTAATTATAATAATAGCTTTTTTTTTTTTTTTAATTAGGAATATGTTGCATACTGAATAATCAGCACATATAGTTCAGAAATTGTGCATTTATATTTGTGGATCTATATCTATATCTGAATTTCTAAAAAGTTGCATTGTAAGAATGTCTACTGTTAAAGGTATCATTTGTAGACATAAAACTTGAATTTAATAAAATAAATTGTGTAAAACGTGTGTGATCATACAATTACACACAATACGAGTGCAATGTTTGGTATATTCCCAGAGCCCCAAAGATCCTACACTGTTAATGTTAACGTACTTAATATTTGCATTTCGTTTTGCATTTCATTGTTGAGTTGTTTGTGAAGATGAGACAGAGATGTTCTTAGAGTCTCCCCACTACGGTCCGGGTTAATGCTGACCTCAGTCCAGTTCTTGGTATGTGGAGGGCTCCACATGGAGGAGTAAATCTACAGTAAAGCAGTAGAGCGGATAAATCCATCAGCGATATTGCTGTAATTGCCATTTAATAAAACAAAAAATACTGACCTGAATTTTTTGGAGATAGTTTTCAGCATTTGAGAGTTGCTCCAAATGTAATTCTTTCCTTTTCAGCACAGTGATTTCCTGCTCCAGCTCTTGAATGAGTCCTTCAGCCTGCCTCTCTACTACTTCTTGCTTCTCCTCCATCAGCTCCAGCAGCTCAGCCTGACTTCTCTCAATGGAGCGAATCAGAGCAGTGAAAATTTCAACACCTTCTGAGATCTCTTCCTCTGTGCTTTTCTACTGGAAGAGAAAGTTGCTTAGCTATTATCTCTAAAAGTGACTCTCAGTAAAATGACTATGTTCTAAAAAACAAAAAAGGTTGTAAGACCCACTTTGCTGAGCTCCAGTGAATGCTTAATCTCTTCAGTCTTTTCTAGCCTTTCCTGGATCAAATGCTGCACTTCTGCCTGTGTTTTCTTCAAGCAAGCCTTTAAACAAAAATTATTGCATAGACATTTGAGTGCTTAGACAGAATGAATACGGAGAAATTAACTGTACCAT
The DNA here is from genome assembly GCA_014706435.1 of Silurus glanis. Classification (NCBI taxonomy): domain Eukaryota; kingdom Metazoa; phylum Chordata; class Actinopteri; order Siluriformes; family Siluridae; genus Silurus; species Silurus glanis. Next base: position 133,541 of record JAAIIK010020521.1, read on the forward strand.
CAAGGGAAAAAGAAAGTAACCCTCTTTCATTTTTATGTTAAATAATCTTGCATTTCTTCTATAAACTTCTATAAAAAAAAAAATTTCCTTTAGTGACAAAATGTAGTAATTAATACAATATGTAGTCATTTTTTGGTTAAAAAAGTAAACCAACATCAGGTGTGGACATTTTTTTTTTTACCACCTTTTAGGTTTTGGAAAATTAACTACATATTAAATTATAAATTTTATTTATTTATTATTTGTTTGAAGACATTAGTGTAGAATTATTATAACTAAAATCTCAGAAATGAAGGAGGAAATATGTAACCCCGGTCTATAGGTTACAAATATCTTACAGCAAAGTACAAAGCATTTGAAAATATCACCTTCAATTCTTCATTCGCCTCTTCTATAGGAACAGTGTTGTGATTCTTGTGGTCTCCTTCAATGCAGAACTGACACACACATATCTGATCATCTCTACAGAACAGCTCCAGGGGTCTCTCATGTTTCTTGCATATGTAGTCCTCCAGGTTCTCCACAGGGTTGATTAATTTGTGTTTCTTCAGGTTTTGGATATTCTTGTGAGGCTCTAGGTGAATCATGCAGTAGGATGCTCCACAATTCAGGCATGACTTCATGGTGATCTCTTTGACCCCAGTGCAAGCATCACACAACACCTTAGTGTCTGCGCATGCATTTCTCTCTGTAGTGTTAGAAGTATGTGCTTGAACTGACTGCTTAAACTGAGCAGCCGTTTCAGATATCAAAGTGTTAATAGACAGATCAGGTCTCATCTCGAAACTCTTGTTACACATCGGGCACTGGCAGTGGTCACTGCTATCCCAATAACCTGCAAGGCACTTTTTGCAGAAGTTGTGTCCACATGGAGTGGTGACTGGATCGGTGAACACGTCCAGACAGATCGAACACAGCAGCTGCTCTTCAGACAGGAGACTAGAGGAAGCCATGCCTGGAACGATAGAAAGCGAGAAAGAATAATTGTTTGGATACGTGTGGTGCATTTTCAGGAAGGATTGTTATAATTAATTAAGTTGTCTGAATGCACAAGTTTTGTTTTCCTTTGCCTCCACCTTAATTCTTTTCAAATGTAGTTTTATTTTTCTCACAGAGATGTGTACATGAATAATCATACTTGCTGAAGTAAAAGTATGAAGTCAATATGATTACTGAAATATATACAATTACTGCAACTACACTTCTCTAGGTAAACATTATGCCGATTTGTCTATGCAAAGTGTTTTCCCACATTAAAGATTCACTCGGTATATGCCACACAGCTGACTTGAAATGGCAACATAAAAGGGTGATATTTAATATACAGCATTGAACCAAGCCTACAAAAGCAACTCTACTTTAATTACATTTACTAACCTCTGTGTTTTCTGCCTGCCTTCCCAGAATGCACCGCAAACACCACGTCGTAAAGCCTTTAAACCAATAGACGGATAGAGGTGTCCTCATCAGGTTCACTTTCATTTCTCTTAAAAGATGGCCCAACAGCGCCCCCTATTGACGTCACTAATAAAGAAACGACTAATGTAAATGTGTGGTTGAAATATTTTAGGGTTACTGAAGACAAACTTTACATGCAGGTATAATCAATTATTGTTCAACTCTTCAGTCTGATTGCTCGGAGGGTGTTAATTCAGTTTCTGTAACAGCAGAGTTGATAGTAGTTCCAGCTCAGTGGTGTAAAGTATTTGAGTAAATGTATTTAATTTCTGTACTTAAGTAAATTTTGATTACTTTTTTTTTCTTTCTTAGTATTAAATGTATAAGCAACGTTTACTCTCTTATAGTGATTCGATATATGTTTTTACTTCACTATATTTTAACTAAAATTTGACCGTTGCCAGGTACATTTTTCTCGGCAGCTTTATCTGCTGTTACTTATTTATTCTGCAGAAGAAGTGATAGTTGCTTTAATTTTATTTGGCAATTTAATACCAATAATGCTACTTTCTGACATGATGCTGTAATTTTATTTGTGTAATTTTATTTGTGAAGAGGTTGTTGTGTTGATGTTGTTAATGCAGTGTTGAGGTGTACACTTTGATTTGTTTTAAAAAAAAAAATAGAAGCTGGTGCTCTGGACTGATCAGTCAATATCTGAAATATTTGGCTGTAGCAAAAAAACAAGTTGTTCACAGAAGCTGGATAGCCACTAAAACCATTTTCATTTCTTCAAAACCACATGTGAAAGTCTTTTCATAAATCATAAGTTTTCATAAGTTCATGCAACACATTCGTTTTGATTGGTTTTTAAACAATAATTGCAGAATTCCCAGCTTGACAGACAACATACATACTTATTTGTTCATCAAAACAAATTTTTATAAAGATAAAAGATTATTTAATAAAACAAGAACAATATAACAGTCTGAAACTTTATTTAAATTAGATATAAATATAAAATTAATGGACATAATAAAACTAATAAAGTAAAAGTAATGGAACATACATGATAATGAAAATATGAAGGTAAATTCAATTGTTTTTGTTTCAGTTTTCCAGATTTGCTATTGATGACTCTAACAGATGACTCTAGTGTGTGCTGTGTAATTTATTTTCCCCCCAATTCATTCATACTCATACATTCATACATTCATCCATCCCTTCTTAATAGTGCTGAAACACTTCAGGGTGTAAACATGCAGTGTAAGTTGTAAAAGAGAGTAAATCTTTACCAACTCTGTATGTCAAATGGCGAGAAAATATTAGAAAGCCTGAAAATACATAGTCAAATGGTAATGAAAACAAAGAAAAAAGATCCCAAACAAATAAGTATATTTAGGTTAATAAGAAAAGAAAATTCTACATTTGTATCATACTACTTCTGGGAAAGTCTGAGTGTATGAAGACAGAACTGGAGCAGGTGTAAAAGCCATTTCCTGAAGCTGTTTCTATTCCTAACCATTATCTGCTCAGCACAAGTCAAATCACTCTGGATAAAAAGTAGAGATGAATTTTGGCCTTTTTTGTTGTTACATGGGCTGCAAAAAGGATAAAGATCTTTAGTCAAAGTCTGACCAGTGAATGAGTAGATATGGGATTTGGAGTTCACATCATAAAAGGTGACCAGACCCTCCTCATAATCCACAAACACACCCACCTTCTCTCTCAGTGTGAGGAGGACAGATGGCCCAGTACAAACACTGTACTGATTCTCATTCCCCAGAGCCACAGTCCAGAATCCATTCTGAGGAGTCATCGTAATCTTCCCCTTTTTAATAATGGACTCTTTGGCGACTCCAAGATCCCACTTAGTTTTCCCTCTCACCTGCACTTCATAATAAAATCTCCCTGAAGAGAAACTCTGCTTCCCCAGGACACATGGGCTATAATCAAACCATTGTGGTGTATCAGGAAGATCCTGAATGTTGTTTCTATGAGTGACTTCTTTTCCATCTTCAGAGAGGATGAGTTTGGGACTAGCTGTATCAGGATCCAGAGTCACATCCACTGAAAAAAAATCTTGTGAAGAATTTGAGCTAAATTATAATTAACAGCAAACTTTTCAATGCAGACAAACAGCCTTATTGTGAGCCATCTAATATCCTTCTAAATCAACTCATAGATTGTTTACAAAAATCAGTGTCTTGCAATAGAGAGCTCAGTCTCATGTTTTGCATGAAACTGAAAATCTATGTTTGAAAGATTTTGGTGGAGTGGATTAAGACCTTCTACTTGATAGTGTTTCCAACCTAAGTAAACACACAATGTAGATGTAACAAATTATAAACGGTGAGAGTGTACTCAGCTTCTTAAGTAACTTAATTGTATTTAATATTTATGGAGTTTGCTGTAATTCTTGTCTAAACATAGTAACCTGATATATCAGTATCAGTATGATTAACCTTCATGGGAAATTATCCAAAAGATGAGTTCCTAGGTAATTGTAGAAAGGAAATTTAAGCATGCAAAGAGAAGCATGGACTCTAGACCTAAATCAAATAAATAAAAATATAATAATTTAATATAAAAAAATTTGGCATTTTTAATAGATGAAGACTTTAGCCAAAAGTGAGACAAATCTCTAGTATGAACACATTTAATTATTATTAACACATTTGCTTTTTAATACATCACTTAATAATTTGTGAAATTAAACCCTTTGTTTTTTAAAACACTTACCATCTGCTACCTGTTTCCTCTGAGTCTCTAGAGGCAGAAAAATCTTATATCAAATTCACTTAAATGTGTGTCTACAGTGTATTAGAGTAAAGCATGATAAAATATCTCTGTGGAGAAAGTGTTACATTTCTTACATGACCTTTTTGCATCATAGAATTTGCCTTTCAATGTAATTAAGACATGCACAAAACACCCTGCACAATTCTATTATAAATGGTTTGCTGGATCTTGCCACAATCTGGTTTAATTTTAGAAATTAGATGTTGTTTAATGTAGAAAGATGGAAAAAAAAGCCATATTCAACTGCATACTGTGTTTCCATTTCAAATTCAGAAAGATTTGTACAGTAATATTCTTCCTTCAAATCTTAATTCAAAATCATCATAAAGTGTAAATCATAAAATATTGATAATTATATCTATCATTTCCATTACAAATAAACATAGGTCAGTTCATAAGATTAGGCCATGACTTGATACCATAAGTACCATTCTCCAGTCTTTTCCTTTGAATCTCTAAAACAAACAAAACAAGCCTGTTATAAAGAGTAAACAGTAGTACATAAAGACATGATCAAAGTGTTAAACACTAATTGTTTGACCTTTTCTAACATGTCACTGAACATTTGAAGTACATTTTTCATTTTATAAGGTAGGCATATGTTATATATGGTGGTTAAAAATGTATTTTGCTGTTCCATTATCACCTGATTTGCTAAAATGTAAAACAATGATTAACTTAAAAAAAAAAAAGCATAAAGATGATCCCACACAAACTATCAAACAAAATCATTGTATTAGAATTTATATAAATATATATTACTACAATTTTGCTAGAAATAAAAAAGCAACAAAACGTTTTTTGACCCATTGAAGACATTACCTGTCTTTTGATATGCACATATAATGATTACAATCAATCTAACTATAGTTAACAACACTAACAATATAATACTAATGACAGCTGTCTTACAAGCTCCAAATACCTCACCTGAAATACAAAAAAAAGTAAATGCATTTATTATATTTATTCAAGTGTTGATGTTTACGGATTATTAATAATGACATAATATTGAACACATACTATTAATAATAATCTCTGTCTCCCTCATGTGATGTTTTTGTTAAAGTTTGCAGTGGAATCTGTTGGAGTCGCCATAATCATGAACAGTGATGTGGCGCTTCACACTAAAGCCCTCAGTGTCTCTGTGTATCTGTGTATCTTCAGCAGGCAGAGTGGCTCCTTCTCTGTCCAGCCAAAGAACCTCAGGTTCAGGGTTCCACCCTCTGGACTCACATACTGGATGAATGACTCCTGAGTTATCATAATTCTCTATTGTAATCACTGGCTGGCTTCCCAGTACTATTATAATAATAAATAGCAGAGGTATTATTTTCCTGCTACTGATAAAACTATCAGTTTATGATAATCATAGATATCAATATACATTCATTTAAAATTGAGCCTCCCTAAATAAATAAACAGATTATTTTCCTACAACAGCACATCATAGTTCTTTCATTATGTTGTACAAATCATTTAATTAATTGTCTGAAGAATTCAATTTAAAATCCATTCTAAAAAAAAGGTTAATAGAATAAAAATATGCAATTTGCTTGCACTAAATAGGCCTTAACTCACATAAAATAAATTACAATTAAACTAGATAAAGGTATGTGAACACTGTAATCAACTTGAGGGTCACTGAAATAAAGAATATGCAGATGAGAAGAAAACGTAGTAAAGCTGGCCAACGAATGTTTACAGCATAAAGTTTTTATGTAATCTCACATTTGGTTCCAAGAGAAGTGGTTTAGTCCCTATATACTAAAACCTGTCCCTGAGTAAAAGAAGTGAGTTGTTATCTATAGGAAAAATCTATGTTCTTTTTATAATATTGAAACAGGAACCCGCTGCGGCCTTGGTTCGATCCCCAGTCAGGGAACCACCCCCAGCCATTAGAGTTGCACAAGCCTTAGTGCCGGTCCCAAGCCCGGATAAATGGGGAGGGTTGCGTTAGGAAGGGCATCCAGCGTAAAAACATGTGCCATATCAAACATGCAGATGATCCGCTGTGGCAACCCCTAATGGGAGAAGCTGAAAGAAAGAAAGAAAAACAGGAAGTGCATTACATAAATGAATGAATTTGGAGAAGGGAACCCTGTGCTGTATTGGAACAAAAATGTTGATGATGGATGTTACATTATGATCCTGTTAATTACTGAAAATATGTGCCTAATCTTGTCAAGAGGCATTAAATAAAAACAGCATATTACTGTAGTCTATTGGCTTTACATTTCTGAGCAGACATCATTATTTCTTGAAATCTTCTAATATACAGTTTTTCTGTGTGCCTTGGATCTAAATTGCTCACACTATCTTCATACATTACATTTATAGCACTTGACAGATGCCCTTATCCAGAACGACTTATAATTATTCTATGTGAACAGTTGAGGATTTAAAAAAAATTGGATTCTGAATTATAATGCATTTAAACATTTTCCACATTCAAAAAATTTAGATACCAAAAAAAGTATAATAGTTTCACTGAGTTGTCAGGGAATGAATCTTATATAGAGCAACAGATCTTACTTTCAGCAGTGACATGTACAATGATGTCATCGTACAAGGATTTCTACTCAACGAGACACTTATAATCTCCTCCATCAGAGACTCGGAGAGCTGAGAGTTTAAGTAAAGTGTTTCCATTCTGTAGCTCCTGTTTAAACAGTGAAGTTCTCCCCTTGTAGGACTGGGCCTGTTTTTTATTTTGGTCTTTGTGATCTTTATAGAGATGCACTATTGTATCCTCTGCATCTAGTCTGAACCACTCCACCCTCATTTCCAAAGCGCTGGTGCTGGGTTTGATAAAACAGTTCTCACCAGCTACAGCAACAACAGGAGCATCAGGACGAACCACCTTTAATCGTTCTGTATTGTGAACAAAAAAAACACAGTATATCTTACATACTAATTAAACATGTATCTGTAATAATTATCAACAACTCTAACATGGCTAAGAATATGTAAAGATACATTTATACAAATAAAAAAATGTTTGTATCTTGTAGAATACAAAAATCAGGAGTGCACACACACACAGAGCTGAATTTAATTTGATACCAATAGAGCATTACCTCTAAACTACAAATACAAGGAGCTTCATATCTGTTTGAGACTCTATAAACCTGATGACAACCAGGAAAGACATACACAGCTACATCATTCCTGTACTGTAACTGCTGCAGTATGTTTCACAAGCTAAATGTCGCACTTTAAAGCTTTCATTATCATTACATTTATTTGTGCATTGTACAGTATTCTGCAAGCTCGCTGCACTAAATGAGTAATATCATTCCTTGCTACCACTGAGGTTTAAATCTTACCAGAACTTGTACTTTCAGAGGTATAGAAACCAGTCAAACAAGTTGGAGGAAATTTCTTGCCTTATAAATGGGGTTGAGACCATCAGTTGTGTTGTGCAGAAGTCAGGTGGATACACAGCTGATAGTCCTACTGAATAGACTGTTAGAATTTGTATTATGGCAAGAAAAAAGCAGCTAAGTACAGAAAAACGAGTGGCCATCATTACTTTAAGAAATGAAGGTCAGTCAGTCCGAAAAATTGGGAAAACTTTGAAAGTGTCCCCAAGTGCAGTCACAAAAACCATCAAGCGCTACAAAGAAACTGGCTCACATGCGGACCGCCCCAGGAAAGGAAGACCAAGAGTCACCTCTGCTGCGGAGGATAAGTTCATCCGAGTCACCAGCCTCAGAAATCACACAACATAGAACTAACTACACAAACATACAAAAAGAAATACAGAAAATAAAGATAAAAATAAACAAATTAGGAAAAAGGAGGAAGAGAAGTTAAAGAAGGGAATCTTCAAAATTAACCACAACCTAAATCAAGGAATTCAAATTCACCTTAAAATTAAGGGGCTCACACTTAAACACACATTTAGACTGGTTGGTAAAACGATTACTTGCATTGGCTTGTTGCACAAGAGTCCGGCTGTGGTAGACAAAGGAATCTTTGAATAGTCAGTTAGGAGGGAGTCAGCTGTTCTTCCAGGTTCTCCTGAAAATCAGAGCAGTTGTTGTTCTTGAAGGTAAAGCTTGCTAGAAGAGTCGCTGCTGAGCTGTTCTGAGCGTCCGACTCTCTGGGCTTTAGGGCCCCCGGGCGTTCAGGCCTCCGAGCCTTTCCGATCAAGCCAAGCGAGCTAGACTGACTATTACTTAGTTGGGTTCAAGATGTTTTAAAGGTTCTGAACTCCACCCATCTTTGGGGGAATGGCCAATGCTATGGCCTGAAAAACTTCCTTTGTTCATGTGTTTGTGGGTATGGTCTCTGGGTTTTACTTGCTTTGGAGAACTAAAAGTTTTATCCAAAGTGTATTAAGACAGTATGGTGCATTTCATTATCAGATGCACCATTGTTTGCAAAATAAGGAACAGATCATTATGTGATCATTTTGATATTAAACATGAAAATCAAGGACAGCATTAAAACAGAGGTACATTAACATACCAGTTAACATCAACATACCATTAATATACCAGTATTTAAGGAATACCTTTGTTAATACAATGTTATATTCTGGTATATAAGATTCACCCTTGTTAGGAAAGTAAAGAGCAGATAATTTAATATCGACTTTGACAACAAGCCTTAAAAGAAAAGACAGCATTAAAGTGGAGGTACATTAATAATGTACATAGTGGTTGAGAATTGACCTTGCTTTCAGTCGATGCAGAAACATGGCTGTTGAAATTAAGGACCCTAATCATCCCAGTAACTACTTGTTCAGTGCGCTGCCATCAGGTAAGCGCTTCCACTCTCTGATGGGCAAATCTGAGATGCTTAGGATGAACAAATTCTTCATCAAACCTTTTAATGTGAGCATGTATAACAGAGTGAAGAGGTGTGGTGCATGATGTGATTTAGCGTGTGGAGTAGGGACTGCGCACTACAGAGTTAAGAAAGCATTGTGGAGGGTAAGTTGAACATTTTTCGCTGTATAAGAATGACAATTTATGAGTGTCCAAACACACAAAGATTTGCATCATTGTGACTGTATCTTACAATGAATATGTTGGGACTCTGTTAAGTCCTCTTTGGCGTCGAGTGAGTTGCTCAATATTGAGTTGAAATTGTGTTTATACTACAAGACCTGATTGTAATCAATTTGTGCCTTGTCTTATGAAACCCTATTTAAACATGCTGTCTCCACTGTACAGCTCAACAGATATGGTAGAGAGGCTGCCAGGCAAGACCCATCTAAACTATCACATAGCCTCTTATGCTCGGTTCTCCCTTATAATCTTACTCGTGCTCATTCTGCTTCTGCATATGGAAATAGAAGGACAGAGAGAGAGAGAAAGATAGAAAGGGAAAATTCCATTTTCATGTTCCCCACAGAGTTAAAATGAGAAGGCACTGTGGTGTAATTATTTTCAACTTGTGTTGAAAATGTTATTTTTCAGGTGTGACAAAATATCTCACAAAACATATATGCTGCTTATAAAGTCACCATCTCCAATATACAATTCCTTCCTGCATCCCTGAAAGCAGGACCTGGTCATCCATTCAATTCCATGACGCACGTGCCTCCTCAGAGTGCATCCTGGCTTGCAATGCGAAAGACTTCCATGTTCATATAGTCATGTGTGTTTGATTTGGCCATGTGTCTCTTGTGTATGTGTTTGGTATGCTGTCACCCCTATCTCGTTATTGTTCATGTTCACACGTCTCTTGTTCACAGCTGTTTCTCCTTTGTGGTGTTAACAGAAAATACAGTATGTAATCACTGTGTAACCACTGAAAAACTAAAATGAATAAATAAAAGTATAAGTAACTAATAAATAAAGTACAGTGAGGAAAATAAGTATTTGAACACCCTGCTATTTTGCAAGTTCTCCCACTTAGAAATCATGGAGGGGTCTGAAATTGTCATCGTAGGTGCATGTCCACTGTGAGAGACATAATAAAAAAAAAAAATCCAGAAATCACAGTGTATGATTTTTTAACTATTTATTTGTATGGTACAGCTGCAAATAAGTATTTGAACACCTGAGAAAGTCAATGTTAATATTTGGTACAGTAGCCTTTGTTTGCAATTACAGAGGTCAAACTTCTACTGTAGTTTTTCACCAGGTTTGCACACACTGCAGGAGGGATTTTGGCCCACTCCTCCACACAGATCTTCTCTAGATCAGTCAGGTTTCTGGCCTGTCGCTGAGAAACATGGAGTTTAAGCTCCCTCCAAAGGTTCTCTATTGGGTTTAGGTCTGGAGACTGGCTAGACCACGCCAGAACCTTGATATGCTTCTTACAGAGCCACTCCTTGGTTATCCTGGCTGTGTGCTTTGGGTCATTGTCATGTTGGAAGACCCAGCCTTGACCCATCTTCAATGCTCTAACTGAGGGAAGGAGGTTGTTCCCCAAAATCTTGCAATACATGGCCCCGGTCATCCTCTTCTTAATACAGTGCAGTCGCCCTGTCCCATGTGCAGAAAAACACCCCCAAAGCATGATGCTACCACCCCCATGCTTCACAGTAGGGATGGTGTTCTTGGGATGGTACTCATCATTCTTCTTCCTCCAAACATGTTTAGTGGAATTATAACCCAAAAGTTCTATTTTGGTCTCATCTGACCACATGACTTTCTCCCATGACTCCTCTGGATCATCCAAATGGTCATTGGCAAACTTAAGACGTGCCTGGACATGTGCTGGTTTAAGCAGGGGAACCTTCCGTGCCATGCATGATTTCAAACCATGACGTTTTAGTGTATTACCAACAGTAACCTTGGAAACGGTGGTCCCAGCTCTTTTCAGGTCATTGACCAGCTCCTCCCGTGTAGTTCTGGGCTGATTTCTCACCTTCCTTAGGATCATTGAGACCCCACGAGGTGAGATCTTGCATGGAGCCCCAGTCCGAGGGAGATTGACAGTCATGTTTAGCTTCTTCCATTTTCTAATGATTGCTCCAACAGTGGACCTTTTTTCACCAAGCTGCTTGGCAATTTCCCCGTAGCCCTTTCCAGCCTTGTGGAGGTGTACAATTTTGTCTCTAGTGTCTTTGGACAGCTCTTTGGTCTTGGCCATGTTAGTAGTTGGATTCTTACTGATTGTATGGGGTGGACAGGTGTCTTTATGCAGCTAATGACCTGAAACAGGTGCATCTAATTTAGGATAATAAATGTAGTGGAGGTGGACATTTTAAAGGCAGACTAACAGGTCTTTGAGGGTCAGAATTCTAGCTGATAGACAGGTGTTCAAATACTTATTTGCAGCTGTATCATACAAATAAATAGTTTAAAAATCATATATTGTGATTTCTGGATTTTTTTTTTTTAGATTATGTCTCTCACAGTGGACATGCACCTACGATGACAATTTCAGACCCCTCCATGATTTCTAAGTGGGAGAACTTGCAAAATAGCAGGGTGTTCAAATACTTATTTTCCTCACTGTATATATAATTAATGTCTTAATTGCTTTAAGAATATTGACTTCAGCTTGCAGAAAAGTGCAATATGAATTAAAAAAAAGCCCTGTCTTTGTAAGTGACTTGTAAGTGTGAAAATGTGTGTAAAATAAGATCAAATTAACTTGTGTAGTTATAATTAAATAAAATGTCTAATTTTATTTTAAAATATCAGTACATTTTAACATTTACAAATTATATTTCATATTAAAATTGATCCCCAAAAGAGAAAATTTCCTGTTTTTTCTTTTTCTTTCTGGATTCCTTTCTTTAATGCTTTTTCTGACATATTTCTGAATGGGTTTTTTCATTTTTCCTTCCAGAGCTTTGTGAACATGATTTCTTTTCAGTTACTGATTTTTTCTTTCAGCTGTAAAAAGAATGAGAGTGTTGTAAGCAGTGTTGGGCAGTAACGCGTTACTAGTAACTAGTACTAGCACTTTTACTAGTAACGCATTACCGGTAACACGTTACTTTTTACAGTAACTAATACTGTAACGTTTTACTTTCAAAAATAAAGTAACTTCGTTACCGTTACCGTATGGTGCGTTCCCTGTTACTTTTTTTAATGAATTAATTTCGGCTGAAGTGTAGACTACAGTCTAACTTGCTTACAGCAGCGTCGCACTGTAGGATTGGTGGATGAACCACTGTAAACACGAAGAAGACGCGCTGTGGGCGTGTCTCCGTTTATTCAGGTCTGTGCAGCAGTAATGGCGAGTCGAGGCGAGAGCAAGACGAGTTTCTCAAAGTGGAAATATGCTCATTCTTTCACTTTAGTTGAGTATAAAGACAAAAACTTTTAAGTCAAATGTAAGCTGTGTCTTTCTGGTTCCAAGCTCGTATCTACTGCGATAAACAGCAACTCAAATCTGTTGAAGCTCCTCCAGGAAATCCATGCTAGAAGCTAGAAACTAGAAGCTAGAAACTAGTAGCTAGAAGCTAACCCGGTGTTCTGTTCTACATTGTTGATAGTTTTCATACGTCAGCTGTGAAAGGAACATTTTTAAGAGCTCAACACAACAGCAGAAGCCACTTTAGTTTTTAATTGTGAATATATTCTTCAGCTTGTTTTGTTATTTATTCCAGAAATCCTTGTGATATATTCAGTTTGTGCTGGTTGACTTAAATAAAATAATGTTCAAAAATTACTTTGTGTTTAAGTCAGTTTTGTGTTTGTATAGACCATAACGCATATAAGGGCATTAATGGGAACATTAAAGAAGGTTCTTTAAAAAAGTAACTAAAAAGTTACTTTTAACAGTAACGCATTACTTTTTGGTGTAAGTAATCAACAAAGTAACTAAGTTACTTTTTGAATGAAGTAACGAGTAACTGTAACTAGTTACTATTTTTTAGTAACGAGCACAACACTGGTTGTAAGAATATAAAGGACTTCAGGTAAATGAGGCATATCATTTATTCATATAACACACTTTATCTTGGTGAGGGTCATGCAGAATCCAGAGATATTAAATTACTTACTTCCCTTATGACCATTTTCATGCTTAAATAAAAAAAGTCCATATGGTCAGAAAACATTTGATAAAACAATAAATACATTAATGAAAAACATACTCCTTATTGTGAAGGGTCTTTGGCAAGACACACCTTTGCTTACATGCACTAGTAATATTTTTGATTGAGTTACAATGCGATGCAATGTGATTTTTGTGGTAAAGAAAATGTTCTTAATGCTCAATAAGAATTAATTCGATTTGGGTGAAAGAGCTTTTATGTTGCCCTTTCCAAGATGCAAGTGTCACTGAGTTTCTGGGAAAAATCGGTTAAATTGCATACAAAGTAAATAATATAGTAACTGGACTAATATTTGTCCTTATATAAATTCGAGAAATCTTGTAATGGCTTTAATCTGCTAAAGGATATTACAACACTAGAATGTAAACTGGATTTTTATTCAGTAACATCAGTGATGATCATTGGCTCTTTATTCTGATCTCCTTCATTGAACCTAGGACTGAAGTATGGATAGAGTTTCTCAGTGAAAGTCTGTTCATTAAAAGAGTAAATATGATATTTGAAGTCCACATTATAAAAACAGACCAGACCCTCATCATAATCCACAAACACCCCCACCTTTTCCAACTTCCCTCTCAGTTTGAGGGGGACAGGGGGATCAGCATTAGCCCTATATCCAATTACATTCCTTAGTGTTATGGTCCAGAATCCACTTTCTGGATTCCGATCACGCCAATTTTTTCTATCAATGTTCTCTTTCACAACTCCCAATGTCCATTCAGTTTTATTTCCTACTTGCACATCATAATAAAATCTCCCTGAGCTGAAACTCTGCTTGCCCAGAACAGAGGGATAATCAAATCTGAGGGGTGAATCAAGAATATTCTGTTGTGTGTCTCCAAGTGTCACTTGTTTTCCATCGTCAGACAGGATGAGTTTAGCATGAGCTGTATCAGGATCCAAACTCACAACCACTGAGAAAAAGACATTTTAAAACAAAACCAATTACTTATTCAAGGATGCAGTGTATGTATATGTGTTTGATTGTGGTGTATGTGTATAATTAGTTGTATAAAATGTGTTTGTGCTGCATCTTTTATGTAAAAAAAATGACACTTATTCCACACAATTTTGCACATACACATTCATACTACACACGCACGCACACACTAATAAATACAATAGAGACTCTGGCTGAACTACTATAAAGATAAAAAGGTCCAGTTGTACTTACCTGCAAACTTCTTTCTCCTCTTAATGAACTCTTAAAAAAATAACAATAAAACAAATATGATAAGTTAATAATCAATTTTACCAACAACAAGTTTATGGGTTTGTGAGTGTGGGATGGATGTGTATGTGTAAAAGTGTGTGTAATTACTGTAATTTTTGTATTTGTAATTTTTTTTTTTTACTCAGTATGACCCTGCCCACTGTAATGTTACCCAGTTTCTAAGTGTTACCGATCTTCTTATAGCCTAGGCCTGTTTGTGGAGAGCAATAAATCTAATTCACAAATCATCAGTGTTCTTTGCCATGAGGCCATGTTGAATATCCAGTGGTCAGGATGAGAGAATTGGAATCAAAGCATCAACTCTTAACTGCTCTAATACAATATATATAATATATATATTTGTGTGTATGTATATATATATATATATATATATATATATATATATATGTGTGTGTGTGTGTGTGTGTGTGTGTGTGTGTGTGTGTGTGTGTGTATAATTTATTTTTTTCATTATATTTAATACTTTAGATTTACATTTTTTTCTTTTATATTCAATTTCTATTTACCTGTTACAGCTGTAAAAAGCATTTTACTACATGTTGTACTCTGTATGAATGTGTATGTTTGTATGTGACAAATAAAATGTTCTTTTATTTTAGTGCTAGCAGTAAGAAGGAAACAGTCTTGGTCCTGATCTGCAGCTTACATGCTATGCTAAATGTATGTCTCAGTCATAAGTACTTAGAAGGAGAGTTTAATTGAGTAATAAAATGAACAAGATCAAATGTAGTTACCATCTTTCTCCCTCTGCCTCTGCTGATCTGAAAACAGAAAATATAAAAGGTTAAAATTATATACTAATTAACAAGTAACACTGTTGGTGAAATCTGAAACTCTAAAGGGTTGCTACTCTGTCTGGCACCATGCATCATCATCAAATGTCACTAATAAATGATTCTGTGGACAAACCAAAATTTAATTTAAATCTGGCTCATTTCTACATGTGATATTTTCCAGGTATCACAAATTTAGGACAAAACAAAGCATTACTGAGTTAATTCTTAAACTTGAATCCCTTGTGATCTCTGACTGATCTACTAATTTGTCTTTATATTATTGTTTTATGAATCTCATATTCACTGAATTCTGCTTTCTGGATCTCTCTGCCTCCATACTGTGTATTTTGTATGGACTTTGGAGCAACCGGCATTAGAATCTCCTCAAACTGATAAAATATTAAACTAAACAAAACATAATTTATGATGATCTGCGGTAGAAACTACACAACCTCATCTTGTTTTGAGGACCAGGCCGCCTAAAGCCGATGGCTGGAGGAGGGGACATCGAAAGCGATGCATGAGGAAGCAGAAGTGAGGAAAGTAATTGAGGATCAGTGCTAGGCTAAAAGCTAACCCTAGCTGGACTGCTCTACCATCCATCCTGCTATGAAATGTCTGCTCCCTGGACAAACTGGACTGCATCAGACTCCAGCGACCAAATGGCGTGAGTATAGAGTCTGCTGTGTCTTTGTTTTCACTGAGACGTTTGCTGAGTGACAGAGTTCTGGACACTTCCACCCACTTAGACAACTCAGACCACATTTCTGTTATGCATACAGACCACACATCTGGCATTCAAGACTGGTTCTGAAGCCATATATCTGCTCCTCATAATGCAGAATACACTGACTGGGACATATTTTGGGAGACTGCAACTAATGGCAGAATCACAGACTTTTATTAGTACACATCAGTGACCAGCTACATCAGCAAGTGCATTGATGTCACTGCACTCAAGAAAATAATCTTACACCCCAACCAGTAACTGTGGATAACTGGAAAGATGTGTGCCCTCCTGAAGTCTCTGCTTTCAGGGCAGGCAACATAGAGGCCCTAAGAACAGTGAGGGCCTAACTGTCCTTGGCCATCAGAGAGGCAAAGCGTGCAGATGCCCAGAGTATCCACAAACACTTCAAGGACAGCGGTGACACACGGCACATGTGGCAGAGCATCCAAGCATCACAAACTACAGGACATCATCACCAGCCTGCGATAGTGACTGCTCCCTCCCAGATGCTCTGAACAGCTTCTACACTCAACTTTAAGCACAGAACGACGTGACTGGTTGGAAGACCACCTCTCCTTCCAATGACCAGGTGCTTTGTCTCCCCACAGCTGATGTGAGGAAAGCTGTAAGCAAAGTGAAACACACACTGGTTCCGTGCTGGAAGAAAGAGAGACAGGCAAAATGTTCACCAAACAGAGCTCTCTTTATTCACTTTCGTTTTCATCCTGGTGCTTTCCTTTAGAGTACTCATGCCGAGGCTCACACACACTCGCACCCTTCCATCTTAATGTTCACTGGCAGTCACTCGCAGATCGGCATGCACTTCTTCGGCATTGGTGCACAAAGTTAACATCTGCACAGTGCTCAGAAGATGTGCTGCCAAACTGGCGGATGTTCTCACCAACATCGCTCTGAGCATTGATGTTGTTCCAACATGCTTCAGGGTCACTACCATTGTCCCTGTGCTGATGAATCCACCTGTGTCTTTCTTCAGCGACCACCGTTCCTTCGCATTTACTCGTTTCCTCATGAAGTTCTTCAAGAGGCTCGTCATGGAGCACATCAAGAACCTGCTTCCCCATTACTGGACTCACTGCAGTTTGCATACAGTCCAAAAAAAGCCCAGCAGCATCTCTACTTTCTGAGAAAGCTGAAGAAGGCACAGCTCCCACCACACATACACACAACATTTTACAAAGGGACCAGAGAGAGTATCCTGAGGAGCCGCATCACTGCCTTGTTTGGGATTGGAATTGTTTTGGAATTGCACAATAGTCATTTAATTCTCTCCTTATGTTTTATATTTGCACACTACGCAAAGTGGAACTTGATGATACAGGTTATTTATGAGTCATTCACAAATAATTGTAAGTATTTTAACTGATGTATTTGTATCTCTTCTTTGTTACAGAAGCCTCCTTCTAATTTGCATTGTGATAATATCCAGATAAATGATTTTAGCTTCCTATAATTTGGTAACATTTATTAGATTGGACATTAGAACCAAGCTTTACAAACAAAAAGGTGAAAACACAAATTAATAGTGTCTGCTTAAAAGGCAATACTAGTTCATGTATCAGTTTTTCAGATATTTGAAAAATAAAATATATGTCAAGGTGTAAATATCACTTTCCATTGCCAATCTCTGCTCCTTTGAAAATAGAATATATTAAATGTTAATATTAAACATAGGAAATTGATGTAAACGACTCTGAGACAATCAGACTTCATCATAGAGATGTGGTTCATCTGTGGTGTGATTTAGGTTTATATTTGAGAAGGTTTTAATGGAAAGGCCTTTTCTTGGCAGTGCCTGGGTGGTGTGGTGCAGCTTCCATTTTCTGAATATTGATACCACTGTTCTCTATCTGTGTTTCTATCTGGCTTAAATAAAGTCTAAATAGATTCACTATTAAAATATTAGTTATAATTTCTACCCAAATCTGCTAATTTCTGTGACTCCTCACCATTCTAAAGTCAAAGATGTCAATACAGTGTAAAAATGTCCCAGTTAGATTTGTAATTAAATTGATTACAGTGATGCATTATGATTTAATTCTTACCTGCATTTTGTTTCACCCGATGAATATCTAATGATAAAAGAGATAAATTAGTTTTAAATAGATACAAATATGTATGGAGTGATAACTAGATTTTAATAAAGTAACAATTAAATAAGGTTGCATTTATTACGTTTAATTTTCTCCTTATGTTATATCTTTGCTAAATATATATAGCATACTGCACAAAGGAGACCAAAAACTTAATTACTGTACTTATGTAGATTTTTCTGGTATCAGTATTTCACTTCACTATTTATTTTTCTTTTTACTTTCACTCATTATATTTTTACACAAATTTCAGTACTTTCTACTTCTTAAACTTCTTACAAAACAGGCTCGTTACTTTAGTTTTAATCTTTTTGGTGAAATGTCTCTATTAACCTAGTCATTAGGGTTGCACAAGCCAGTGCACTCTTAGTGCCGGTCCCAAGCCCGGATAAATGGGGAGGGTTACGTCAGGAAGGGCATCCAGCGTAAAACGTGCCAAGTCAAATATGCGGATCATGTATCAGAATTTCATACCGGATCGGTCGAGGTCCGGGTTACCAACGACCGCCACAGGAATTGTTCGCCAACAGGGTACCGGTGGAAATTGGGCTACTGTTGGCCGAAGGAGGAGAAGGAGAAGAGGAAGAAGTGTACAGAGACAGCAGAAAAAGGTGTAGGAGAGTGGAGGTTCGGGTTGGTACTTTAAATGTTGGTACTATGACGGGTAAAGGGAGAGAGGTAGCTGATATGATGGAGAGGAGAAAGGTAGATATGTTGTGTGTTCAGGAGACCAAGTGGAAAGGGAGTGAGACCAGAAACATTGGAGGTGGGTTTAAACTGTTCTATCATGGTGTAGATGAAAAGAGAAATGGTGTAGGGGTGATTCTGAAGGAAGAGTACAGTAAGAGTGTAGTGGAGGTGAAGAGAGTTTCTGATAGGGTGATGAACGTGAAGCTGGAAGTTGAAGGGGTGATGGTAAATGTCATCAGTGCCTATGCTTTACAAGTGGGTTGTGAGATGGAGGAGAAGGAAAAATTCTGTAGTAAGTTAGATGAAGCAGTAGAAGGTGTACATAGAAATAAAAGATTGGTGATTGGGGCAGACTTTAATGGACATGTAGGTGAAGGGAACTGAGGTGATGAGGAGGTAATGGGTAGGTATGGTTTTAAGGAGAGGAATGTGGAAGTGCAGATGTTTGTAGATTTTGCTAAAAGGATGGAAATGGCAGTGGTGAATATGTATTTTAAGAAGAAGGAGGATCATAGGGTGACGTATAAAAGTGGAGGAAGGCTCACACAGGTGTACCTGTTCAGGTTCTATTTCGGAGTTGCAACCTGAAGGAGATTGAGACTGTAAGGTGTTGGCAGGGGACTATACTGTAGTATGAAATTCGGGGAAGAAGTCAGACAGGGGCTCAGTGGGGGTGGTGAAGAGGTTCTGAATGAATGGAATTGTGGTATTGCATACCTGTCTCACAGACATAATAAATATATGAATAGAAAGCTTTAAGTGTCTACTTTTAAATAAACCAATTTATATTGAAATATGCAAACAAATATACTCTAATTATGTAATCAGTATAAAAGTTAGAAGAGGGTAAAAGACTTTTACCAGAGTCTTTTAAAACATGAGTATCTGTACTTCTACTTCAGTGAAGGATGTGTGTACTTTTGCCATCTCAAATGGAACTATATGTTACAGGTAAGTTATGAGTCATTCACAACACAGGTAATTTAAAATATTCTGAATGATGTATTTGTATCTTTTCTCTTATTACAAAACCCTCCTTCTACTTTGCTCCCTGATAATATCCAGATAAATGATTTAGTTGCTTATAACTTGGTAGCATTTATTAGATTTTATATTAGCAGCAATCATTACAAACAAAGACGTGAAAATGCACAACATAAATGCTTTAAAGGTGAAACTAGTTCACATATCAGTTTTTAAGATATTTGAAAATAGATGTTAAATGTTAATGTTATTAAACATATGACAGTATTAATGTAAAAGACTCAGAGAATATATATAATTTAGTTACATGTTTGGGGAAGTTTAAATAGACAGGTATTTTCTTGGCAGTGATTGAGTGGTGTGGTGCAGTTTTTATTTCCTGAATATTGATCTCACTGTACTCACTGGAATACCCAAACATTTGTATATTATTTTGTACCATTTCACAATCACAATTCATCACAGAGATGTAATTCATATGTTGTGTAATTTAGGTTCATATTCAGGGATGTTTTGATATGATTATAGGATAATGTTTTAGGCTATAGATTTTAAATTATAAACCATTTAACACCTGTGTGTGTGGGGAATAAAGTAAAATAAATTAGACCAGTGGTGCCCAACCCCCGAGCCGCGGACCGGCACCAGTCTGTAGGTCAATTGGTATCAGGCCGCACAGAAAGAATACATACTGTAACTTACATTATTACGGTTTTATTTATTATCTGATTCTGAACGATGTATTATTTTGGAAAATTACCAGATTCTCTCTGCCACATCTGTCTATGACTCAATGTGATACATGTCAAGATGCCTGCCTCGGTCACATGTCTTACCTACATCTGCTACCTTCTTAAAGGAGCTGCTCCGGCCGCTAACACATAATACATTACCACTAAATTAAAACCCGCAAGCAAGCAAAATGTACAAAAAAAAAACAACACAGTGGATTCACGTTTATTTTTATATTTAGAAAATACCAGTTCTTATGCCGGTTGTATCATTTTATTTTGTTGTATTTATCCGTCACATCTTAAAGGCGTGGTGGATAGCAAGTTATTGTCTGACATTAATCCGATCCGTGGCGCAAAAAAGGTTGGGGACCACTGCATTAGACACTAATTCTTCATTCTCCATGATTGTATATGAACTTCGGAAGTTAAATCATGGTCACTTTAGTCCAGAGTGAATTGAGTACAAAAGGCTGCTTTAATTCTGCAGAGTGTTTGCTATTTGTACACACAAAGTTCAATAACATTGGTTAATTTTATCTTTAAATTCTTTTAGATACTGTTTACAGAGAGCTGTGCCAAGTTGGGTCTGACAGACCACTGACAGAGTGATCTCTAGGACATTATTGGTAGCTAAAGCTATAGCATAAAATGAAATATAATTTAAGGTAGAGATATAACAAATAAATATTTTTGAAAATAATTACCTTTGTTGTAAAGTACAACTGAGATTAATATCAATCCAGCAGCAATAAGACATGATGAAACTAAAATGCCCACAATCCACTTCCCAGAAGAAAAGAATGGACCTAAAATGAAACCACATATACATATTTACAAATGTACAAGTTTTATATAGATATATAAAAAAAAAACTTGTGAAAGAACTAATCAATACAATCAAAGATTTTTATAGAGAGCACTGTACAGCACATACAATAAAAATTGTAGTAATAGGTCTGTAATGATTACAGTAGAATACAGTGTTAGATTACAGTGTTATAGTCTAAATGTATAAACTATATACTACAATTTAAATTAAATATACTTACTATTAATAACAACCGTTGTCTCCATCATGTAATGTTTTTGTAGAAGTCTACAGTAAAATATGTTGTGGTCGCTATAATCGTAAACAGTGATGCGGCGTTTCACACTGAAGCCCTTTGTGTTACTGTATATCTGTGTGTCTTCAGCAGGCAGAGTGTCTCCTTTTCTGTCCAGCCACAGAACCTCAGGTTCAGGTTTCCAGCCTCTGGACTCACACACTAGATTAATCCCTCCCGAGTTATCATAACTCTCCATTGTAATCACTGGCTGGCTTCCCTGAACTGCAGTCATTAAACAAAATATATTGTTTTAATTCAGATGAAAGTATATAAAGATATAAATCTCAGAATAACTGAGACTGATTTTTAGATTAAACAAGTTGTGCCTCTATGTCTGTCAAATGTTGTGTGCCAGAAATATCCCAGGATATATTATATTCTAAACATGGCTTCTCAGTTAAAACATTTTTTTAAATAAATAAAATAAAAAAATTACATATAACTGAATAATTCCAGAATATTGTCTTGATTTGAATAATAATAATAAAAAAATTTAAACACGGATTATTCAAAATATGAAATATGACAATTTTGTAATTAAATATTTTAATACAACATTAAAATATAATGCAAATTATTTAAAAGAAAAGAAAATGGGACAACTGCTGCTGAACCTTTATACAATCTCATTTTCATTGAGTAAATTATTTAAAATGAAAATAGCTCTTACCCTCAACAATGACATGAACAGTGATCTCATTGGACATGGATTTATTCTCAACAAGACACTTGTACTCTCCTTCATCAGAGACTCTGAGAGCTGAGAGTTTGAGTGAAGCGTTGCCTTTCTGTAGCTCCTCTTTAAAAACTGAAGTTCTTCCTCTGTACGTCTGAGCCTGCTTTTCATTAGCGTCGTCATGATCCTTATAGAGATGCACCAAAGAGTTTTCTTTGTCTAGTTTATACCACTCCACTGTCATGTCCACAGCACTGGTTTTGGCTTTGATAAAACAAGGCAGAACCAAGTCTTCACCAGCTACGGCAATAAGAGGAGCTTCGGAACCAACCACCTGCAATAGCTCTGTGTTTTCAGAAAACATATAAATGCTGAATATTAATATTTTTCTATATACAATAAGTCAGACTGCATTTTGACCTGTACAGCTTATTTTCAGATGTGGTTTTACTTTCTTTAGCTCTCTTAATTTGTTTGCTACCTGAACTAATGATAAACACAATTAGCAAATGAATAAGGCTGTCTTAACATACACAAACAAACAAACACACACCTACTTGAGCTCATAGAAAGGATGGCTTAGACTTCAATGTATTTTTGTTTGTTTAGCACTTTTAACAAAAGGTTATACATTTGTATAAAAGAATTTATGAGTTTGGTGCCTAAAATTTTGTTCCTTATAATTTTAATTTTATCCTTCATCTGGGTTGCAACAAATGGCATTCATTACAGTCCCATCACTGCTGTCAGGCTGACGATGTGGAAGCGGAAGTAGCTCAATCATGCTTTATTTCACCAAAACACATACACAAGTCATGAAGATTCACAAACCAAAAGTATCCGCTCGGGACGAATAATGTTCAAAGGAAAGAAGCATCCAACGGAAAGCAATATCCGGAAACTAAAGTAAACTCCAACACAAACGAGTAATCCACAGGGAAAGCACTATCCAAAAGAAAACAGTAATCCTCGGAGACGGAGCCTGAGACAGAACCAGCCGGGAATGCTGGCGGTCGAGGATCCACAAGATCACCAGCATGACCTTCAAGAACCGACAGCCTGTGACTCGAGAATGTAAGTTTATATAGTCTTATCCTTAATGAGTCACAGCTGTCGGAGCAGCAACCTTTGGCGGAACTCTGGAGCGGAGCGGCACCCTAGGTGGAACACTGGAGCGGAGCAGCACCCTCTGCGGAACTCTGGAGCGGAGCGGCACCCTCGGTGGAACTCTGGAGCGGAGCGGCACCCTCGGCGGAACACTGGAGTGAAGCGGCACCCTCGGTGGAACACTGTTGCGGCGCGGGGCGCTCAGGGATACTCTGTGGCGGTGTGGCGCGCTGGGGGAACTCTGTGGTGGCGCAGCACACTCAGGAAAACTCTGTGGCTGCGAGTTGCACTCGTGGAGACTCTGCAGCGGTGCGGAGCGCTCGTGGAGACTCTGGGGCGGAGCAGAGCGCTCGTGGAGACTCTGCAGCGGTGCAGAGTGCTCATGGAGACTCTGCGGCGGCGCGGAGCGCTCGTGGAGACTCTGTGGCGGCGTGGAGCGCTCGCGGAGACTCTGCGGTGGCGAGGTGCGCTCGTGAAGACTCCGTGGAAGCAAATGACCGGCCTCCAAACTTTTTATAGTCGCATTTAGGAGCAACCAGAGAGGTATGTCCAGAGGAGCGGAGAGTTCTGGCTGGTTGGTAGATCTTTAATAATGCGGCGAGGTACGGCGGGGCCATTTGGAGGTGTTGGAGAGAAGACGTGCTGCCACGTTTTGTACCATTTGGAGCCAATTTAGAAGTGATTGGTTGAGTCCAGTGTAAAGGGCATTACAATAGTCAATCCTTGAGCTGATGAAGGCATGTATAGCTTTTTCAAGGTCAGCTAGGGACAAGAATGATCTGACCTTGCTGAGAAGTCTTAGCTGGTAAAAGCTTGCCTTCACTACTGCACTGATCTGCTTATCGAAGTGCATACTTTGGTCGAAAATAACACCCAGGTTACGCACGGTAGGTGCAAACTGAGGTGCTAGAGGACCACAACTCAGAGAACTGCTGGGTGAGTCTGAGCTAAACAGGATGTACTCAGACTTTTCTTCATTCAGATGAAGGAAGTCCAGGAAGGAAGTCCAGACCAACAACATGTTGAAGACGAGAGATGAGGATGGCATGATCCACGGTGTCAAATGCAGCGGTAAGGTCCAGTAACACCAAAACCACAGAGCTTTTACCATCCAAGGCTCCAAAAATGTCATTATGGACCCTCAATAACGCTGATTCAGTGCTATGTCTCGACCTGAAACCAGACTGAAATGCATCACCCTTGCCGTGCAGTTGAAGGTGAGACTGAAGCTGGGCGAAAACAAGCTTCTCCATCAACTTAGACTGAAATGACAGGTTAGATATAGGGCAGTAGTTTAATCTAGATGTAACAAAAGCATGAACTAGTTTTTCTGCATCCTGTAATGACATATTTAAAATTTTGGCAATATTTCTAAGGTAAAAGAAGACTATCCTGGTAATTTTATTCACATAAGCCTCAAAGGAAAGACTATAGTCAATAATGACAATATCTTTGACTGCTGTACACACTGAGACAGTTATGCTACATAATTGAAAAGTTTATTTCTATTTTAATCCTCTTAAAAGTAATTTTTCTTATCTGAATTTAGCCAAAGGAAGTTAACAAGCATCCACTGTCTAATGCCCATTACACATTCTACAACATTGTTAGGCTGATCTCTCTCCTCTGGGTTTGCTGAAAAGCACAAATGTGTATTGTCATGTAGCGAATTTAGCTCGCCAAAAAAAAAGGAAATATCTATGAGTAATTATAAGGGGTTATAAGTACTCCTAAATATTTAAATTAAGTTGTTAAATTGACAGTAATAGAATTAACATTATAATTATTTGGTCTGTTCCTCACCAAACAGACAGTATAATATTTTATTAATTCTATAAAAGGGGTATCTCCCCGGCCAAGAAAGACGCAACCACCCTTTACTTTATACTGTACAATCAATAGAGCATGTAGTTCAGATCGAATATTGCAGGAACCTTGAAATGTGAGCAGCCTTCAGAGACAATCACTTATGAAAAATACGGTGTTTAATGAATGAGACAAACACAACATAAAACTAACTACACAAACATACAAAAGAAATAAAGAAAAAAAATATAAACAAAATAAACAAAAGTTAAAATTACGAAAAAGAAGGAAGAGAAGGGAAAGAAAGGAAAGGAATAGCAAGCTTAAACTTCAAAATGAATCACATCCTGAATGAGAACTCATCAAAATAATTAAAATCCACCTTAAAATTAAGAGGCTCAAACTTAAACACGCATCTAAATTGGTTGGTAAAAAGGTTACTTGCATTGGCTTGTTTGCACAAGAGTCCGGACGCGGTAGACAATGGAATCTTTGAAGAGTCGGTTAGGAGGGAGTCAGATGTTCTTCCAGGTTCTCCTGAAGATCAGAGCAGGTGTTGTTCTTGAGGGTAAAGCTTGCTGGAAGATCTCAAAAAGGATTTGAGATCTCGTCTCTAAGACTCGCTGCTGGGCTGTTCTAAGCGTCCTACTCTCCGGGCCTTCGGGCGTCCGAGCCTTTCCGATCGAGCCGAGTGAGCGAGCTTGCTTGACTTCACTGATGATTAGTTGGATTCAAGATGTTTTAAAGGTCCTTAACCCCACCCATCTTTGGGGGAATGGCCAATGCTACGGCCTGAAATTTGGAGGGAGAAACTTCCTTTGTTTCTTTCCTTGTGATCATTTTGATATTAAACATGGAAAGCAAGGACAGCATTAAAACAGAGGTACAATGTACCAGGACCAGTATTTAGGGTATAACTTATGTTAATACAACATTATATTCTGGTGTATACAATGCACCCTTGTTAGGACAATAAAAATAAAGAGAAGATAATTTTACACCAACTTTGACATCAAAAGAAGAGACATCATTAAAACAGAGGTACATTACTAAACCTTTTAGAGTATAACTATTTTTGAGGTAGAGTTAAACTCTCGGTTTATTTGCAGGAGAAAATACATACAAGATGTATGTTTGTTTCATGTGAAGTGGCCTATTCTATTTATTATTTAATTAATAAAAGAATGCTCCCTTTTGGTGTGTGTGTCTGTATATGTGTGTGTGTGTCACAAACAGACGTACTGGGGCCGAGTTTTGAGAGTGAATTTTTTTATGGTTTGAGGGTCCCTGTGAAGTCTCTGTAAAGGTTATCTGGCTTTCAGGGTGGTGTATGTGTGTGTGTGTGTGTGTGAGTGTGTGTGTGTGTGTGTGTGTGTGTGTGTGTGTGTGTGTGTGTGTG
>JAAIIK010020521.1:162308-178786 GCA_014706435.1 Silurus glanis
TATCATGAATGATGGGTCTTGTTTGTTTTCTGAGAATCTACTGCACCAACTGGTAACTTGTTTGTCACGTAGCAATAAAAAATATACTAAAAACCTGGATTAATCTGGTTAGTCACATTGTACTGCTATTATTTTGAACATAACTGTACATTGTTTGGAGTGTATCAGAACACTGATTCTAGACATTCAGTAGGCCAGTCGAGCTCTGTGGGGTCAGATGGTGATCCAATCTGTCAATAACAATGACATGACTGTACATTTAACATAGTAACATGGTGAAGTACATATGCTATGACTGAGGTAGAGATAAAATAGATGAGATAATGATCTAAAATACCTTCAGACTGTGGAATTACGAATATATTTTTCATATTTAATTAAATGTTAGTATTAAATCACCACTATAAGTGAGTCCTTTGACATTCTGATTTATTGAATAGTAATGAATAGTAAAACGTCTCTAAAAAAAGCTAGGTTTAAAATAAAATCCACAAATTCTACAAGAAAATCAGAACAGGGCCCTGGGGGTCTATCAATAATAATCAATGGAATTGACTGACTACACTTGTTTTTTTGGAAGCTACATATGGTATGTTGTTGTAAACAAATTCGAATGTGTTACTGTGTTACATTTATGTTATTTTTATTTTTTTTGGTGAGATACTTATATTGTAATTATAAACAACTGCGACACTGACTCAGACAAGGAGTGGAGGCCCAGAAGAAATGAGCGTTAAGATTACACCTCCACATCCATTGGCACTTGTCATTAGCTACAAACCAGAAAAATAATAATTTGTTGTGATTATGTTTTTTTCATTACTTTAACATGCTAACTTTAATAAGTTTAATATATAATTGTATTATATATTACTAACATAGACACTGAGTAAATCACCCAGGACTGCACGAGGTCAGTATGCAGAAAGGTTTTGCGGATTTTGTTCATCACTGTTCACAGACTCTTCATGCTTTCAGAGGGTGGGGACCCACATCTAAATGGTAACATTAACTGGTTGCACTTCAAGCGAGTGACATTTATTTATATACAATGTACAAAGAGACTTGTCTTACACTGCCTGTCCTGATTGGTAAACTAGTGTATAGGTTTGTTAGGGTTATGGAGGCCCCTCATCCATGCCTGAGGCTCTAGGCAATTGCCTGCTCTGCCTATAGCTGGTGCCGTTCCAATATATATATACACAGAATCGCACAAAAGTGAGTACACCCCTCACATTGCAGCAAACATTTTAGTATATCTTCTAAAGGGAGAACTTATTAGACAATTGTTTATAAGTAGATCTTGGATATATTTTAGACTTGTCAATGTGCAGCTTGAGATTTTAGAATAAGAACTGTTGCTCTATACGAAGATGGCCTAGGCTATAAAAAGTTCGGTAAAACCCTGACACTGGGTTACAGTACCTTGGCCAGGGTCATACAGAGGTTTTCCAAAACAGGTTCCACTCAGAACAGGCCTTCCAAGGTTCATTCCAAGAAGTTGAGTCCTCGTGCTGTGCATCAAGTGCAGAAGTTAGTTTTGAAAATACAGATGCATGCGTGCTGTCAGCATTGCTTTAGAGGATGAAGAAGTGGAAAGACTGCTAGTCAGTGCTCAGAAAAAACGCCACACACTGCAACAAGTTGGTTTGCATGGCCGTCATCCCAGAAGGAAGCCTCTTCTGAAGCTGGCTAACAAGAAGACCTACAAACAGTTTGCTGAAGACAACCTGTCCAAGAGCATGAATTACTGGAACTATGTCCTGCGGTCTGATGAGACAAAGGCTTAGATGATGTCCAGCATGTGTCATGACGCCCTGGTAAGGAGAACCAAGAAAATTGTGTCTGGCCTACAGTCAAGCATGGTAGTGGTAGCATCATGGTCTGGGGCAGCATGAGTGCTGCTGGTACTGGGGAGTTGCGATTTGTTGAGGGGAAACATGGATTCCACCATTAAATTAAATTAGATTAGATTAACTTTACTGTCAATGTGCAAGGAACATGTACAGAGCCAATGAAATGCAGTTAGCATCTAACCAGAAGTGCATTAGTGGCCTATTTACAATAGATAACAGTAGATAAAACTGTTATACAAATTTAACAGTTTTTTTCACAGTTAACAAATATTTAAAGTTATACAATATATAACAGTAGATAAAACTCACAAACTACAGGAGAACACCCCTCCCCACTGAAGCAAACAAAGACCTGGTTGATGACCTCAACACATTCTACTGCAGGTTTGAGAACAATATCTTCACACCTCTTATCCAACCCAGACCAATGTCTGCCCCCATCACACCTCTGGGAAAACCCTCTAACAACTCCTTCCAGCTCAAGTTGCGCTCACGTTTTTCGAAGAGGATGAATCAGCATTTTCAGAGATAGAAGACAAGGAAAGCTCCCGGTCCAGGCGGTGTCTCCCCCTCCTGTCTCAAAGCATGTGCTGGCTCCTATCTTCACCTATATCTTCAACAGATCACTGGAGCTGTGTGAGGTGCCCTCCTGCTTAAAACTCTCCACAATCAGCCCGGTCCACAAGAAACCCTCCATTACTGGACTGAATGACTACAGGCCTGTCACTCTGACATCTGTTGTCACGAAGACCTTTAAACAGCTGGTATTGGCCCACCTAATGAAGGTGACAGAACAGCTGCTTGATCCCCTACAGTTTGACTACCAAGCAAACAGATCAGTGGATGACACAGTCAACATGGGACTGCACTACTTTCTGCAACACTTTGACTGCCCAGGAACATATGCCAGGATTCTGTTTGTCGACTTCAGTTCGGCTTTCAATACAATAAATTCAGGAATTCTCCACTCCAAACTCCTAAAGCTTACTATACCCCCTGCCATCTGTCAGTGGATCACCAGCTTCCTGACAGGCAGGAAACAACAGGTGAGACTGGGAGGTATTGGCTCTGGTATTCGGACAGTCAGCACTGGCAGTCCTCAGGGATGTGTCCTCTCCCCACTGCTATTCTCCCTATATATGAACGACTGCACATCAAGTAATCCAACTGTTAAACTCCTGAAATTTGCAGATGACACCAAGCTCATCGAACTCCAAGATGGCGACGAGTCTGCATATGAGCAGGAGGTGAAGCGGCTGGTGCTATGGTGCAGTCAGAGCAACATAGAGCTAAACACACTCAAAACTGTGGAGATGATAGTGGACTTTAGGAAATACCACTCGACACTACTCCCCCCCACAATATCTAAAAGCCCTGTGTCATCTGTCGAGAACTTTCTGGGCCCTACTATTTCCCAAGACCTGAAATGGGAGTCCAACATAAACCCCATTTTCAAAAATGCCCAGCAGAGGATGTACTTTCTATGCCAATTAAGGAAGTTCAGTTTGCCACAGGAGCTGTTGATGCAGTTCTACAGTGCAGTCATTGAATCTGTCCTGTGCTCATCCATCACCATCTGGTTTGGAGCAGCAACAAAACAGGACAGGAACAGACTGCAGCAAACAGTTAAAACATCAGAAAACAATCATTGGTGCTTCCCTGCCCACTCCTCAGGACTTGTACCATACAAGGACCAGAAACTGGGCAGGAAATATCACTACTGACTCTTCACACCCTGGACACAGCTCTTGCCTTCTGGCAGGCACTACAGAACTTTGTTTACCAAAACTGAGAGACACAGGAACAGTTTCTTTCCCCAGGCAATCACCCTCATTAATAACTCACCTTAATATTATTCCCTGCTTTATATCTATAAATACAGTGGAACCCGGTTATCTCGCCCTCGGTTACCTCGACAACCCTATTAAGTCGACGTTTTTGAAGTGGAACCGCCAAATTCTCGCTTTTTCTAAGCATTTTTTATCGGTTATGTCGACTTTTTTTATGTCGCCGAACCCTGATATCTCGAGCACAAGTGGGGAAAAATTTGCCATTTAACGTCGGTTATCTCGGTGCAGCCGCAGAAGAACTCGCGGAAGTGGCGGAAAAATCAAGCCTTACAGATGTTACAGGTGTTGTATTGTATACTGGTGAATCTCTGCTGTTAGTTAGTGCTAGTGTTCGTAGTGTTAGTAGGGGCGCGGCGCGGCTTTGGGAAGAAAAGAGCAGCCGTTGAGGGAGTGCCGGTGGGAAGGCACGTACCGGGAAACGCATGAGCGATAACAACGACCGCCGTAAACCAACATATACCAACAATAACGGACAGTGAGAGTGTGGAAGTTTAAATAGGAGCTGGTGATGATGCTAAACGAGCACCATATGTGCGCGATTAAAGCCGGGAGCTTCAGAGAAAGCGGCCGAGAAAGCACCTGACACGCTGAAGGGGGCGTGGCAGGTGGATTCCTGACAGATAAACATGTACTGTATGTATTTTTATAGCATGCCTTCATCAAACAAATCGCGGCAACGCTGTTGTGTAAAAAACCCTTCAAAAACATGTGCATGCACATTCTCATTTATTAACGCACATCATGTACATAAAGAAATTTCAAGCACGTTAATATATTGCCGCCATTTTGATTTTCGTTTATCTCGATCATCGGTTACCTCGATGCTTTTTGGCACCCCCCTAGGACATCGACATAACCGGGTTCCACTGTACTGCCTTATTAGAACTGTCAGTCATCACATCATCCATATATGTTACACACATTAATGCTGCTGTATATTGTACAAAGTTCTAAAGTAAGCTCATCATCATACCTAATGCACAATACTGTTATTTGCACTACCATGCACTCACACTTTATGTACATTACTGATCTGTTATATAATCGGTATTCCTATTTAATACTCTGTATTTGAAAGTACTGTCTTTATTGTCTCACATTGTCTGTGTTGTCTGTTTTGTCTTGTATAGTCCAAGCTGAATGTATATTGTTATTTATGTCTGTACTTTGAGAGTCACTAACAGCTGGAACCAAATTCCTTGTGTGTGTCAACACACTTGGCCAATAAACCTGATTCTAAATAAGGTCTAAGGTAGATATATACAGGGATGAGGGTGATTAATGTACAGAAGGTGCAGTAGGTAAAACTATATGGTATATACAGTAATATACAACATACTGTGCAGTGGGAATCAGTGGTAGTGGTCCCAACATCTAATCCAGTTCTTCCCTTTTTTAGGCTTTTTTCACTTTAAAAATAAGAAATATAATGTCATTACAGGATGCAAAAAAACTAGTTCATGCTTTAGTTAGATTTAGATTAGACTACTGTTATGCTTTACTGTCTGGATATTCTAGGCAGTGCATAAATAAACTTCAGTTAATTCAGAATGCAGCAGCAAGCATCTATACCAGATCTTGAAATATACAGTATGACCAGATTACCCCTGTTTTAATCAGTCTACACTGGCTCCCAATCAAATCTTGCATTGATTATAAAATCTATTAATGACGTATAAAGCACTGAATGGTCTCGAAATTCAAAAAAACCAGTCAAAATTCAGCAAACAGAGCAACACAGGCAGAGCAAAAACACAAAAAACAAAACCAGTTCAGAGTCCAAAACAGAACAAGAAAGGTAAAGCAGAACAGGGGTCAGGGTCACGATCAGGGTCAGGGTCAAGAAACGGGTACAGGAACAGGTACAGATACAGGTAAAGGAACAGGAACAGAATTCAGAGCAGGCAGTGTGGCAAGAGTATTCTCAGGGACTAGGAAGCGGGTGAGATAATCTGACCCTGAGCTAAAGTCTAGATGTCCTTATTTACTGGGTGGCGCAGGAAACACTGCAAGATGGTCGCCGACCCAGATGTGCGCACCGTATGCCCGGAAGATCCTGACAGGTCTACCTCTGAACGCTATTCGTACACTGCAAATGATCCAAAATGCAGCTGTGCGACCTATGTTTAACCTGTACAGGTTCTCCCACACCAACCCACTGCTGTACTCCCTCCTCTGGCTTCCACTAGCTGCATGTATCCGATTAAAAAAAAACACTAATGCTTGCCTGCAAGGCCAAAAAGGGACCAAAGTGGTGGAATGAACTTCCCCTAGATGTCCAAACAGCGGAGTCCCTGGCAAAGGAGTATGTCTTCGAACATTGGGTGAAAACCTAACTCTTCCTGAAACACTTAAACTATCACTTTCCAAGCTTGCTTAGTTAAAAAATAAAAACTCTCAACAGAGTTGTCAGGGAACCACCAGTCACGCCTCCCTCCATTGCTCACACTCTCGTTCAGCTTCTCCCTCCTACTAATCACCTAAACCTGTCTAATCACCGATACCTGTCCTCCATTTACCAGTCCACTTTATAAGGTCCCTATTCCCCCTCACTCAGGGTCCGATCTACCGGTTACTACTGTAGATTATTCCGGACTACCAACTGCGCTGTTCCATGTGCTTCCATGCTTCTGGCTATGCTTCGCAGGAAGCCCGCAGTTAAGTGTTCCATCTGCTCCAGTCACATCTCAAACTCTCTCTGTTTTGCTCCCGATTTCTGATGCCTGGTCTATCCGTAACAGAAGTTTGGACCTTAAAAACTAACCCTGATGGATCCCCAACCGGCTCACATCTCGGATCCAATCAAGGACCTCACCGCCGCTCTCCAGGAGGCATTCGCAACGGTTCCAGTGCACACTAGTGCAGCTGCACCACTCGCCTCCTACAGCCCAATGGCACTTCTGGCGAAGCTGCCGAGTGCAGCGGCTTTCTGCGACACGTCAGTCTCTACGTCTATGTGCAAACTGCCAGATTCCCCACCGAACGCTCCAAGGTCGCGTTCCTAATCTCCCTACTAACTGGGAAGGCTCTATCATGGGCCATCATGTGCCCCAGGAAGCCCGCAGTTAAGTGTTCCAGCTGTTCCAGTCACATCTTAAACTCTCGTGTGTTTGCATGTTTGAACAAAAAAGACATTCTGTTTTACTCCCGGGGATTTGACGCCTGGTCTATCCGTGACAGTTGTAAACTTTAACTCTGAAGTAACCTAGCATACCAGTGTAGATTTATTCATTGATAGAGATTTAAAGCACTTTTGTACATTGCTCTGGACAAGGGCGTCTGCTAAATGCTGCAAATGTAAATATTAGAGGTCGGGAAGGTGAATACGTTTGAATGCCTGGGGTCAACAGTGCAAAGTAATGGAGAGTGTGTTAAAGAAGTGAAGAAAAGAGTGCTGGCAGGGTGGAGTGGGTGGAGAAGAATGGCAGGAGTGATTTGTGATAGAAGTGTATCTGCAAGAGTATAAGGGAAAGTTTATAGGACTGTGGTGAGACCTGCTATGTTGTATAGTTTAGAAACAGTGTCATTTACTAAAAAACAGGAGGTGGAGCTGGATGTAGCAGAGTTGAAGATGCTTTCATTGGCAGTGATGAGGATGGACAGGATTATAAAATAGTTTATTAGATGGACTGTGCATGTAGCACATTTTTGAGACAAGATGACAAAGGCATAATTGAGGGGGTTTGGTCATGTTCAGAGGAGGGACATGGGGTATATCGGTAAAAGAATTCTGAGGATGGAGCCGCCTGGTTTGAAAGAGGCAGATGCAGAGGACAGGGTGGTTTGGAGATGAATGATGGAGATGCATGGATGATGTATGGAGATGTATGGATGAGGTATGGGCCAAACTCAATATTTATTGAAAAATGTACTGCAATTATGCATGTTTTCCGTCTCTCCATATATGTAATTTTGAACCATTTCATATTTCAAACTTTAGTTTTGCATAAACATTGAATCTGGAACAAACAAAGTTTAATATTATAAACACATGAGAAATTAAATTTGAAATAAAACACACATCAGTGGTATTCGTTTCTTATTATGTCTCTCTCTCTATCTATAGCCTTTCGAATTACTTTTTTAATGTAAATCTTTTTTTACAGGCCAACAACAAAACAATCAAAAATAATAATAATTTCCTTCAATTAAAAAAACAAAACAATCTTTCAACCATTAACAGTTCATGCCTTGGAGTAAAAAAAGTGCATAAAGACAACATTCATTAAAGCTCAGTTTACTACACTCTGATTTACTCTGATGCACATTGGTTGAAGTCAGATATCTGCATCTCTTCTTAAATGCAAGTGCATCCATGTCTGGGGTTAGGCTCTGAGCTGAGGAAATCCTCAGGATTGAGTGAAGGTGTTCATCAGTGAGACTCCTGAGTGGTGTTTTGTACATCTTCATGAAAAAGAACAGTTGCTCACATAGATATGTGCTGCCGATCATAGAGAGCATTTGAGCAGCTTGGGTACGGAGCTGGTGCAGTGTGTCGGGGAGGAAACATGGAAACTGTGCAGCAGAGTCGTATTTTGACTTGAGTGTGTCTCTACACTGGAGTTCAATCAGCTCCATTTGGAAGTTGGTTGGTGCGCTTTCCACGTCAACCACAAACGGATTACTGAGCAGTTCAAATCTGCATTTCTGGGCTTCAAAGTCGGTAAATCATGGAGTAAATTCAGCGATGAGTACGCAGTTTTTCTGCGGTCTTGACTGACGTGCCAACGCACTAACAAAGCATTCTGGGATTTGTAGTATTACCGGTGTATACACTATATACTGGCAGGCCAGCTCTAATACACATTTGATATGATCTCATGGGCCAAATATAATTACACGAGATTTGGCCCACGGGCCTGAGTTTGACACCCCTGGGCTAGATCATATAACATGAGCTTAAGCTGAGGGGTGATATACAGTAGCCTCTCTCTGTGTGTTTGTGTGCTCTGCTCTAGTTTTAATGTCTAAATTTATACTGGGCTTAGGAACCAAACATATGATTGGTAGTTCACGAACTTCACAAATGGTGAATGGCCAACAATAAAACCTTTAGAAATATTTCTGAGGACAAAAGTTCCAAAGTAACATTAAAGTGTGAATAATATTACCGTTCATACATCAATTCTTTCAACAAAATAGTGAATCTATGACTGATTTTCCTTGTTAGCGACCACATAGCAAAGATGATAAGCGAGTATTTCTATGAAGAAGTTCCTATTTTGGTCATTATACAAAAGATTTTGGTGTAAACAACCAGAGGTGGAAAGTAGCAAATTTATTTTGTCTTCTAGTAGTTTTTTAAAATCTGTAATTTTACTTGTTTGAACTTTTGTACTTAACTACATTTTAAATTATGTCCCTTATAAATTATATCCTTGGCTCTGAGAAAAGAGATCTTACCCACACACACACACACACACGTGTGTGTGTGTGTGTGTGTGTGTGTGTGTGTGTGTGTGAGAGAGAGAGAGATACCTCATACCTGCTTTAGATTCCATAACGCTGAAGAGAATCGGCAGAGTCACACACAAAAGCATCTCTGAAAAAGAGTATTATTACACCACAATTCAACACCTTATTTCTGTAAACTAACCCACAAACTACTCACCCGCAGAAAGGTGTATATTTGCCCAGTAAAAAGACGCTAAAGAAATCCGTTTGCTTTGTTCGTGCAAATGTGAAACTAAACACTCCTTTCTCGAGTCTCTCGTTACTGTCGCATTGCATCATCACTGCAGCCTGTAGCTGTAGGAAGGGGATGGGCTGCTCTGTACTCAGTCTGATTCACATTTTTTTTATAATGCAGTTTAGTCGAAGTTAAACAAATATAATTAGCATCCTGAGTGTAGGGGATTCACAAAATTCTATTCTTTTATTCTAATTTTCGCTGAGAGTTAGTGAGTGATGAAACATTGCCCTGCCATTTATTGGAATTCATTCAGCATCTCATCCACAGCCAAAAGAGTGGTGATGTACATTATTTTGTTCCCTCGCTTCTGAATGCTGAGAGCAAGACATTTTTTCCTCTTCTGTTAGTGTAAAAAACGAAAGTGTAAGTTGCAAAACCTCGTTGAATTGTAAATTTTCCTGCAAATTGTATTCATATCTTTTATTTTTCACACTTTGATGGACTATGAGAAATTTTTAATGGACTGTAAATCTATTTTTCTTTATTTTGTCCCTATCTGGTGGAAAACTCTTCGATTATTTTTTAACTGAGTCAAAGTGATTTTTTGTTTTTGTAAGTGAATTGAATTTAACCTTGAAATGAATTTCCCTGAGGGTCTAAGTGAACAGATTGTGTATGGGAACTGTCCCTTGTGGTTAAAACAAAAGAGACAACTTGTAATCTGTTGTAATTGATTCAACTGAAACAGTCATAAATTTGTTAATTTGCCCTTCATTGTTTTCTACATTTTTATTTAATTTTTCTTTTGGCTGAGCTTAAACTCCATTTAGTTTAAATAAATGTAAGTTTAGTTAAGTTGAAACAGTTTGCACTAATTTTGTCTCACTTATACTGAGGAGTGGGGGCATCTTACCTGTCCTGTTAGATCTGGGGAGGGTGGGTTTTGCAGTCAGCTACATTTACTTTCTGAGTTTTCTGCATACACATTCTTCAGGTGGCCTCTGTGCATAAAATAAATCCTGAAACCCACCTCATCACATCTTGAGTATTTACATATTGCAACATGATAGGCGCAACATACAAATAATGCTTGTATAAAGACTAAAAGCATTGGGTGGGGGGACTAGGATCTCATTGCTCACTCAGTCTTTCTTAGTTAAGTGATAAATATCCCCCACAAGGCGGTGGCATACTCCCTCCACCACATGAGCACTAAATAAAGAAAAAATAAACAAATGGAGGACATTATGTCTATAGAACAAATTAATTGTCAATTAAAACATTATACTAAGTTCAACAAAATTGAAAACATAATAAAACTATTTTATTTTCGTCATTTTTACAATAACACATTAAAAAAAAAAATTTCCCTGTCAGTCAACACCACTTAAGATTTATTCATGAAGACTGTATAATTTTAATTTTCGTAAGGAGTGATGAGGATGGACAGGATTAGAAACAAGTTTATTAGAGGGACAGCACATGTAGGATGTTTTGGAGACAAGGTGAGGGAGGCGAGATTGAGATGGTTTGGACATGTGCAGAGGAGGGACATGGGGCATATCGGTAGGAGAATGCTGAGGATGGAGCCACCTGGAAGAAGGAAAAGAAGAAGACCAAGAAAGCGGTGAGGGAAGACATGCAGGTAGTTGGTTTGAAAGAGGCAGATGTAGAGGACAGGGGGGTATGGAAACGGATGACCCGCTGTGGCGACCCCTAATGGGACAAGCCGAAAGAAGAAGAAGAAGAAGAAGAAGAAGAAGATTAAAATTGATTGTCAAAATAGAAATGTTGCTGCTTTTTGTTTTCTCCTCAATTCTATCTTGCTTGCTTCTTAGATTGACATATTTCTGACATTACTTTCTTTTTTCTTTGTTACTTTGTGAGGTGAATTTTTTAAATATTGGATACTGTTTTTTTTTTTCTTTCAGCTGGTGGGAAGGATGAGAGTGTTGTGAGAATATAAAGGACTTCAGGGAAGTAAGGCATTTCATTTATTCATCCATTTATTTATTCATTTATCTGGTGACACCAGTGTCTGACAGACAGTAAAATGACCAATCGCCTTTCACTTACTAACATGACGCTAAGTTGTGTTACACACAATAACACTCTGGCGTGCAACAAAGTCTTAATTAAACAGTACATTGAGATCTCAGATCTGAAGCCTAACAGTGATTCCGGGTTGGGGACACACATGCAATATAAATGCAAAAAAAAATTTAAGCACATAAAATACATGGAATTACACATATACATATAAAACAACATTAAACACAGCATTTTTAACTGAAATGCATTTTGTTTTTCATTCTGAAAAATGGCTGGAAGATTACATCACTGACCTATTACCTCAATAAAACATTAATTGAAGTGTTATTTCATTCATTGAGTTTAGGTTTAATTGATATAAATCTTCTTGTAGAGGTTTTATCAACACAAGGTAGTTGTACAAATGTATAAATTAGTAAATATTTTTGAAATACCTCAGAGAACATGTTATATTGTGCACAACATTTTTTTACTTAGTTTTATACATTTTCTGCATGCATTCTATTGACTGTAATTACATGTATCATATCAGCCTCATATCGGCCAGTAAACCAGATTGCTTTCTCAATATCGGTATCAGTCATAAAAATATCCCATACTGGTTGATCACTAATTATTTCCATTATAAATTACTACTTTCTCCATATTGTGGAGGGACTGTGGACAGACACACATCTAATCTATCCATACATCTAATTAATTTTCCCCAAATTCTCTGTGATGCAACCTTCATCAATTTCTGCAGATTATAGATACATACACAGATCCACACAATGCTTTAATATTCTACAGTAATATATTTGACTGAATTACAATTCCTTAAAATTTACAAAGCCTCAACTGTATTAAGTGGTGATTTTTAGTGGTGGGAAAAATGTTGTTAATGCTAAAAGATTGAGAAAAACTATAAAGTAAAATGTTCAATAAATGTTTGAATATGAGATATTGTGAGATACAAATGCAGTGATTTTGCCTTTACTTTTCACTGTAGAGTAAAATGACTTGAAATTTAAGGCAATAATAGACATTAATACTCTAAATACGAATTATTTGAAAGATTGAGCAAACCTATAAAATAAAAAGTGTTTGAATATGGTCATTCAAATGCACTGATTTTTTTTTTTTTAGTTTCCTACAAATTGTACAGTAGAACGACCTGAAAATGTATTCAGTGATAGTTATGGTCACTGATTAAAGATCAATTGAATAAATAAAATAAAGATGATTTTGCGTTTACATTTTACTGTATAGTCTCAAACACTATACAGTAAAGATGTTTTAAGAGTGTTTGAATATATATATATATATATATATATATATATATATATATATATATATATTTTAACACCACAAACACTAAATTGTATTATTATTATTATTATTTTTTTATTTTTTTATAATACATATTATATAATATATACTTATTTATAATACATATTTTTTATGTTTTTTTTTAATGATCTTTTCATAACAGAAACGTCGTTCTGAAGCATCTTTACATTTATTTTGACCACTCCCACCACCCATACCGTAAGTGCACGATTAGATGCGCACGTAAAAAAAAAGGGTGGCTGGCTTGACCATGTACAGTAAAACTCTACTGTACGAGCAACTAATAGTACTAACAAACGGAGATACGAGTGACCTTACTTGCAAAATTTTAACCCTATTTCACGAGCAATTTTCGGAGGCATGAGCAAACCCGTGCTGCTTCTTCCCTGCTTTCAGTCGAGGGAAGCATCAGTCGCTTAGTTAATGATGTATCCCTCGTTCCCTCTTGTTGTTCAGTGCAGCAAAAACATAACTTTTTTAGTGTTATATTTTTAATGCACATAAATTTTCTCCCAAGAAAATCAGTGATGGTGCTGTTGAAAACGAAAGTAAATAGAATTACCATGGAAACCAAGAAGGTTACGAGCATTGTGCGCGTTTCACACTCACAATCAACCACTATCACATGGGTAAATGTTAAATTATGTTTACATTACGGTAATTTGCGGTGTATTTGTTTGTTAAAATAGGCTACAAATACTTTTTAAGTGCAGAAATAAGCAATCGAATGAGGTCTCGGAACGGATTAAATCGCTTCTACATTCATTCTTATGGGGAAAATGAGTTCAAACATACGAGCAAATGGACCTACGAGCAAATTTCAACGAATTATGCTCGTACAACGGGGTTTTACTGTATTTTCAAACTGCGGCTGTCTTAACCGCAGTATAACAGCAGCAGTAAATGATCACATTTTTAGTCACTGTTGTGGTTTTCACCAAATGATTATGCATCTGTACACCAGTGTATATGTTAGACTTTTTTAACAAGCCTGTTATCTTGCTGTGTTTCTCCATTTCATTCTCTTTTTTATAGCATTTGTCTGCTCCAACAGTAACTTATCCGTTTTCAAACATGATTTACTGCAACTTTACTGCGTTCAAATGATTTCCAATGGTTTCCAATGATTGTATATTAATTTATGCATATATATTTTTAAGTTTTTATACAAGATTACATTAATTATATGTTCTAGATGATTATATCTTTTGTGTATTTGTTAAACAAAAATTGTCCAAATAATGTATTATATTTAAAATAGATTTTTTAAGCATAGTTGTCAACTAGCCATCTGCAAAACACAATACAAATGTAATGTACACAAATTGCTTCACTTTGCATACTGAATTTTTTTATTCATTTATTCATTTTTTACAGAAAGATTTAACTTTTTTTTACAGAAAGATTTAAAAGATTTAACACTAAGCTTTAAAATGTCTAAAATAAAGATGGTTAAACTCAATATGTGCCTTTTGCATTTTTTAAGTACACTTTTATACATAAATACGCTGTATTAGGGTTTTATTTAGTTATAATAAGCAAAACATCGAATAAAAAAAAAGTTTTTATCCGATTAATCGATTATCAATATAATCGTTAGTTGCAGCCCTAATACAAGTGTCACTGATGCACCTGACTAAGCTTCATATGACATTTACCTTCTTTCAGAGTCTCAGATAGACCATTTAAACTGCATTCGAAGTAAATAATACAGTAACTGGAGTAACATTTGTCTTTTTTAGAGAAGTTTTTAGAAATCTTTAATCTTCTAAGATCAGATAACAAGCACATTGATACACTTTCTATATGTTAAAATAATGTTTTACAATCTATGTGTAACTAGTAGATATTTTACTAGCTAAGTGATGATTATATGCAGCTAAAAAAATCATTTAAAGCCTTATGGAATACAGTCAACCCCCGATAATTTGTGGTTTGGAACTCACGGCTCTGAAAATTTGCAGGTTCTCATTTGGAACCTAACTAACAGCAAATTGCG
Source organism: Silurus glanis (assembly GCA_014706435.1). Lineage (NCBI taxonomy): Eukaryota > Metazoa > Chordata > Actinopteri > Siluriformes > Siluridae > Silurus > Silurus glanis. Next base: position 177,030 of record JAAIIK010020521.1, read on the forward strand.
GATTATCTTAAAATTTGCATGAATCCGCAGCGGGACTGAATGTTCAGGAACATTAGGAGTAACATTTTAACTCTTTTCACTAACAAATTTCAACTTTTTCAAAACACATTATTGTATTATTAATTTTAAGTGATTAAATAAAGCATTTGTGTCCATTACTTCACATTTTCTGTTGAGGATGCATCAAAAAGGAAACACCTTACTTTCACTAAGGTACCATAGGGGCTGCAGGGGTGCGTCCAAAATTTTGTTCGGAATTTGCAGGGGGTCTAAAAACGTAACCCCCGGCGAGTTACGTGGGACCACTGTATAAAGTCAATATTAATTTACTGATTTTCATTGCATCTGAATTTTTACCATCTTCGTTGTACCTAGGACTGAAGTATGGATAGAGTTTCTCAGTGAAAGTCTGACGAGGGAAAGAGTAGATAAGAGATCTGGAGTTCACATCATAAAAGGAGACCAGACCCTCCTTATAATCCACAAACACCCCCACCAGCTCCACCTTCTTTCCCAGTGTGAGGGGGACAGGGGGATCAGCATTAGCATTATACTCAGTGTTATTCCTCAGTTTTATGGTCCAGAATCCACTGCCTGGATTCCGTTCAACCCACGTCTCCCTGTTAATACTTTCTTTCACAACTCCCAATGTCCATTCAGTTTTCTTTCCAATATCCACCTCATAATAAAATCTCCCTGAGCAGAAACTCTGCTTGCCCAACACAGAGTGATATTTAAATCTCTTTGGTGTATCAGGGAGTTGAAGTGTTTTTTCTCCAAGTTTCACTTGTTTTTTATCTTCAGACAAGTCGAGATTAGGATGAGCAGTATCAGGATCCAAAGTCACATCCACTGAGAGAAAAACACAGACACTTTTCAAAACAAAACTAATTATTCATTCAGGGATGCAGTGTATCAGTCTTACACAGACACACGAAATGTAATAAATACAATAGAGAAACTGCTTGAACTGCAAACATTTGTGCTTACCTGCAAACATCTTTATCTTCTTCATCATCTCTTAAAAAAGTAACAATAAAATAATAATTATAATTAATAACTTATAATAAATAAATATCTACTACTGACAAAAACAAGTTTATTGCCATCAGTAAGAAGGAAACATAATTGGAGATTATGGATTCCATGGAGATATAAAATAGAGCTGTAAATTCTTATCTCTGCCCTGATCTGCACCTTATGTGAAACTCCACCTTGTTGTCATTAATAAAAAAAAGGAGAGTTTGATCGAGTGATAAAATAAACAAGCTCAAGGGTTATTAAATTTCAGAACACAAGTAATTTAATGTATTCTGACTGATGTGTTTGTTTCTCTCTACTTTTACAAACCCTTCTTCTTCTTTGTTTCTTGATAATATCCAGATAAATAAATTTAGCTGCCTATAATTGTGTACATTAGATTGTACATTAGCATTAATCAGTACAAACAAAGAGGTGAAAATTCTTAACAAATTAGAAAAAGAAAATTTAAGTTAAGGATTAATTACCATTTTTCAACTCCTGTTTCTGTTGCTCTGAAAATAGAGGTTATTAAATGTTAATATTAAACACATAACAGTATTAAAATAAATGACTCAGCCATTTTCTTTCCAGGGTAGTGTGGCTTAATGTTCCTGATACCACTGTGCTCACTGGGAAATCCAAACATTTGAATATGATTTTGCACCAAACTTGCAAAGTGTATATGCAATTTTCTTCCTTGATAGAACCGCCCATATATATATATATATATATAT
>JAAIIK010020521.1:180828-192807 GCA_014706435.1 Silurus glanis
TATATATATATATATATATATAATTATATATATCTTTTTTTTTTTTTTTTTTTTTTTTTTTTTTTTTTTAAAGCACTTCATTCTTACCTGCATTTTGTCTCAGACGTTGAATCTCTGTTAATAAAAGAGATGAATTAGTTTTTAATAAATAATAAAAAAATGCATGAAGCGCTAACTAGATTAAGCATTTTTAAAATGTTACAGTAAACACACAAATCATATTGCAGTTTACCACATCTGACTTTCCCTTGTTATATATTTGCTAAAGTGGTATTGTATGAGCAAGTCAGGTATGGCAGAAAAGTATGTGAGGGTGGCGCAGGACATGCATGATTACAACGTGACAGCAGAGAAGTGTGTGCGGTTGCAGGAAGAAGAGGTGGAGAAGGTGAAGCAGTTCAGGTATCTGGGGTCAACAGTGCAAAGTAATGGAGAGTGTGTTAGAAAAGTGAAGAAAAGAGTGCAGGCAGGGTGGAGTGGGTGGAGAAGAGTGGAAGAAGTGATTTGTGATAGATTGGTATCTGTGAGAGTAAATGGGAAAGTTTATAAGACTGTCGTGAGACCTGCTATGTTTTATGGTTTAGAGACAGTGACAGTGAGTAAAAGACAGGAGGTGGAGCTGTAGGTAGCAGAGTATGTTTTATAGTAGAAGAATGCTGAGGATGGAGCTGCCAGGAAGGAGGAAAAGAGGAAGACCAAGGAAAAGGTTTAAGGGTGTGATGAGGGAAAACATGCAGGTAGTTAGTTTGAAAGAGGCAGATGTAGAGGACAGAGTAGTATGGAGACGGATGATCCGCTGTGGCGACCCCTAACATGAGCAGCCGAAAGAAGAAGATATATTTGCTAAAGTGGCAGTGATGGCTGTCCCACGGCTGGGCGGAGCAATCGGGACAATAGGGGTGTGTTTTATTTTGCTGAATTATTTGGCTTATAAAGGAAGCCATAGATGCCTTGTCAATGTGCGTTTACCGTGGTCACTGGTGACGTCACCGAATATATATTGTTTAAACAAAAAGCAAGGCACCGGAAATCATTGTATTGGGTTGTTTTTGGTGCTGTGCTTACCAAACTACTGGGTGTGTGTGTGTGTGTGTGTGTGTGTGTGTGTGTGTGTGTGTGTGTGTGTGTGTATAAATTGCCTTGACTTCACAATAGTTTACTTCCTTTCCAGGTGTTGGGGAGGGGAAAGTTCCTCTCTGCTTGGTGGTGGTTTTCTTCAGTGTGCAGTGTTCAACTCGTAGAGGTGTTTTGTGGTGAGTGTAAGTGTGCTTTGCTGTGGATTTAGAGACCAATAGAGAGAGGTTCCCAGCTCTGGAGAATAAGCAGGCTTGGGTGGGGGTATATTGAATTGATTTTTGTTTATTCGATTTTAATTATTATAAATTAAATGCTTTTGTTTATTCTCTGTCTCATGTCCTAACTGGCTTGTAGTCAACCCTTGTTGAATATTCTTTCCTTGTTGAGGGCGATTCCCCAGTAGATTAGCCCACGGGATGGCACGTCGGTTTTTGATTGGTGATGTAGCTTTTTTAAATCCATTCTTGGCGATGGGCTATTGATTTGCAAGTAATCTTTTTACTGGTAAATACTTTTTTTTTTTAATTTTTGCAAATCCTTGGGAATAAGTATGACTTCCGGGCACCACACTAAATATTTATAGCACACTACACTAAGTGGAAATTGATGTTACAGGTAAGTTATGAGTTATTCACAACACAGTTTTCACAGTATTCTGCTTAATGTGTTTGTATCTCTTCTCTTTTTACAGAACCCTCCTCCTTTGCTTCCTGATAATATCCAAATAAATGATTTCAGCTGCCTATAATTCAGTAGTATTGGTAGATTCTACATTGGCACCAATCATTACAAACAAAGAGGTGAAAATGCATAACAAATAATAACATCTGCATTAAAGGCAATACAAGTTCATACATCACAGTTTTTCAGATGTTTGAAAAATAAAATATAATTTCAGGTGTATTTACCATTTTCCTTTGCCAGTCTCAGTTGCTCTGAAAATAAATGATATTAAATGTTAATAATAAACATATGACAGTATTAATGTAAAATACTCAGAAACAATCACACTTCATCATAGAGATGTAGATCATCTGTGGTGTGATTTAGGTTTATGTTTGGGGAAATTTTAATAGATGGTGTTTTCTTTGCAACGACTGGGTGTTGTGGTGCAGCTTTCATTTACTGATTATTGAACCCACTGTACTCCAATTTTGACGTTATTTTGTACCATTTCACTAATCTATGCATTTTGAGTACTTTATATCATATTTCAATGTAATGCTCATTGTTTGTAATTTTCTTCAGATTTTGTGACACTATGACAGCCACTTGATTAATGCACAGGTAGATGCCAATGGTAAAGTAATTGTGTCCTTGTTAAGACAATTTATTTTACTGGAATAACCTGGCAGCTTCCACATCACAATCTTTTTCTTTTAATTAAATTAAATATTGTTTTAATTTTCACAAAAATGTTTCCCAACAACAAAGACAATGTTTCCTTACAATAATTGATTTTGTGTTCCAATGTTTTAAAATAAATATTGAACAGAATAAGATTCAACGCATCATTTGTAGTTCAGTAAAAGCATCATGGATAATAACCATTACCATTTGCGGCAGGCGCAGGCCTGCACCGGTGCACATCCATGTGCCTGTCACAGCACGAGTACACGTGCCCCTGCCACAAATCTTTATGGTTAATTTGATCTCTGAATACTAATAGCTATCAAATGCTGCAGTGATGCTCATTGCTAAAAAATGCTCTTATGACAAGTACACAGAAAAATTAAGTACTTGTTACGAAGAATTTTCTAGTTGTAGCATCATATATAATAACCATAACCAGGTGTGGCAGCTGGGGCGTGGAAGCGTACCAGTGTGGGTACGTGGAGGAAAGTAAGTCATGATAAAGAAAACTGGCATGGCCTCTTAGGACTTCTGTATAAAATACTTTTGAAATATGTTAAATAATCACAAATATTTCTATTTGTATTTTATACAACACAAATAGAAATTGTGGTTTCTATCTGGCTTGAATAAAGTTTGTGTGGTTACACTAACAAAAAGGTGGTTATAATTTCTGTCATCTGCCAAATCTTCAAATTTCTGCGACTCCTCACCATTAGTCAGATATATCAATATAGTATAAACATTTTAATTTAATTACAGTCATAGATTTTTATTTTAAAAGCTCTTCATTCTTACCTGCATTTTGCTTCACCCGTTTAATCTCTGATGATAAAACAGATTGCAGTTATGGCATTTAATTTTGTCCTTATGTTATATGTAATATTTACTAAGGCTTTAACAAAATTCAATTTAATACATTGGTTTTCTGAATGCAGATGCCTTAAATTTCCATTTAATCTGTTAAAAAAACATCCAACACTGTAAAAGTACACTAATAAAAACAATAACTACATACTGGCCACAAGACACAAAGCAGGGTATAATCCTTCATTCTTCATGATTGTATATGAACTTCCAAGTGTCATAGTGGTCACTTTAGTCCAGACTGAATCAAGGACAAAAAGCTGCTTGAATTCTGAATGTTTGCTATTTGCACTCACAAAGTTGAATAACATTGACTAATTTTATCTTTTACTTCTTTTAGATCCTGTTTACAGAGAGCTGTGCCAAGTTGGGCCCTGCAGCCTACTGGCAGTGATCTCGAGGACGTTATTGGAAGCTAAAGCTATTGTATAAACTGAAGTATAATTTAAGCTAGATGTAATGAAGAAAAAATATAAAAAAATTACCTTTCTTGTGATGTAGAACTGAGATTAATATCAATCCAACAGCAATAAAACATGCTGAAATTGAAATGCCAACAATCCACTTCCCAGCAGCAAAAAATTGACCTAAAATGAAACCACATTTTCATATTTACAGATTTATTTAAAAACAACTGTGCAAGAATTAATCAATAAGATCCTAACACTTTTACACAGAGCTCTGTGGCAGGAAACCATACATACAATGAAAAAGTAAGCATAGAATATAATGCAAAAATAATAGTAATAGGTCTGTAAAGATTACAGTGGATTACAGTGTTATAGTCACATTATAGACACCGTGTTAATCATAGACACTTACTATTTATGATAACCTCTGTCTCCATCATGTGATGTTTTTGTTGAAGTCTACAGTGAAATCTGTTGGAGTCGCTATAATCGTAAACAGTTATCTGGCGTTTCACACTGAAACCCTCAGCATCTCTGTGTATCTGTGTCTCTTCAGCAGGCAGAGTGACTCCTTCTCTGTCCAACCACAGAACCTCAGGTTCAGGTTTCCATCCTCTGGACTCACATACTAGATTAATCCCTCCTGAGTTATCATAACTCCCCATCGTGATCACCGGGGGGCTGCCCTGAACTGCAGTCATCAAACAAAAAATATTGTTTTAATTCAGATGAAAGTATATAGAGCTCTTAATCTCAAAATGAAAAAGTAGTATATAATTTTCAATTTTTGATTTTTAGATTAAACAATTTGTTCCTCTAGGTCTGACAAATGTTGCATGCCAGAATTATCCCAGGATATACAGTATTATTTTCTAAACATGGCTTCTCAGTTAAAAAATCTTTTAAATAAATAAAATAATAAAATTGCATATAACTGAATTATTCCATAATATTGTCTTGATTTGAAAAAAAAAAATAAACACATTCAAAATATGAATAAAAATGGGAATTTGATATTTTAATACAACATTAAAATATAGTTTTAAAATGTTATTAGCATGTTATTTATTATAGCCTACAAAATATGTTTTTATTTAATGATACACTGTCTGATCCCAAACTGCTGGTGCAGTGTGAAAAATAATGGGACCACTGCTGCTTAACCTTTAAACAATCTAGTTTTCAGTGTATAATTCTTTTAAATGGAAATAGCTCTTACCCTCAACAATGACATGAACAGTGGTCTCATTGGACATGGATTTATCCTCAACAAGACACCTGTAATCTCCTTCATCAGAGACTCTGAGAGCTGAGAGTTTGAGTGAAGCGTTGCCATTCTGTAGCTCCTCTTTAAAAACTGAAGTTCTTCCTTTGTACGTCTGAGCCTGATTTTCATTAGTGTCTTTATGATCCTTATACAGATGCACTAAAGAGTTCTCTTTGTCTAGTTTATACCACTCCACTGTCATGTCCACAGCATTGGTTTTGTCTTTGATAGAACAAGGTAAAACCAGGTCTTCACCAGCTACAGCAATAAGAGGAGCACCAGGACCAACCACCTGTAATAGCTCTGTGTTTTCAGAAAACATATAAATACTGAATATTAATATTTTTATATATACAATAATTATGACTTGTACAGCATATTTTCAGATGTGGTCTCACTTCCTTTATCTCTCTTAATGTTTAATGTTTTCAGCTTATACTTTAACAGTGAGCCTGTGACTAAGGTCTGAACACTAATTGGAAGGCTGTTCCAAAACTATGTGGCTTTGTAAGAGAAATCTCTGCCCCTTGCTGTATTTTCCATTATGTGAGGTACCAACACATACAGTAACCTGCACATTTTGATAGAAGTAGGTGTGGGGGATCATAATGGAACAAAAGTTATTAAACAAAAAATATGGCGTGAGACTATTCAGTGCTTTTTACGTCAGTAGTAGTATTTTGTAATCAATGCAAGATTTAGTTGGGTGGAAATGTAGACTGATTACAATAGGGGTGATGTGATCATATGTTCTGGTTGTAGTAAGGACTCTTGCTGCTGCATTCTGGACTAATTGAAGCTTATTTATACACACTCTAGAACATCCAAACCTTAAAGCAGTACTCTGATCTAGATGTAACAAAAGCATGAACTAGTTTTTCTGCATCCTGCAATGACATCATATTTAAAATTTTGGCAATATTTCTAAGGTGGAAGTAGACTATCCTGGTAATTTTATTCACATGAGCCTCAAAGAAAAGCAGTGGGCCTAAAATAGAGCCTTGAGGAACACCAAACTTTACCTGAGTGAATGTAGAGAACTCACCATTTACAACCACAAACTGATAACGATCAGTCAAATAAGACCTGAGGTGGAAGAAAGCTGTTCCCTTTATTCCAACAACATTTTTTAGTCTGGCAAAGAGAAATTATGATCAATGGTGTCAAAAGCTGCTCTAAGATAAAGCAACAAAAGCAAGGAGACACAACCCTGATCAGAGGCCAACAGCAGTTCATTTGCCACTTTAACCAGCGCTGTCTCTGTGCTATGATGAGGTCTATATCCTGACATATACATTTCAAAAATGTTATTTCTAAGTAGGAGTAAGCATAACTGCTGTGTGGCAACTTTTCTAGGATCTTGGAAATAAAGGGGAGGTTTGATGTTGGCTTATAGTTGGAAAGCTGACAGGAGTCAATGTCAGTTATTTTTTTTAATTAGGGGTATGATAACTGCTAATTTAAAGAGTAAGATACACAACCAGTGCTATTTGAAGAATGTATTATTTTTGGGACAGTTTTAAGTACTTCTAAAATTAAGCAGACTTCCATTCTCTGAAATATAAATAAAACTTTGTAATTGATGATCTGTTATAATTATACTGATATCTACAAGGTTATTTATGAAATAGTTTAAATTTAAACGAATAGTCTGAATTTGTTGCCTGATATTTTCAATAATATTGCTGAAAGACTTCATGAAATCATCACTGCCACCTCACAGTGTGTCAGGAATCACCCTGCCACGCCCCCTTCGGCGGCTGTCATGCTTGGTGTCAGGAATCCCCCTGCCACGCCCCCTTCGGCGGCTGTCAACCTTGGTGCTTCGGAGAATGCCCTGCTCCTTCTCGCGTGCGCGCCCCGCCCACAATGAACTGCTCTCCTTCGCACTAACACCACACCTGACTCTCATCTGCACGCTAATCACGCTGCCTATATGATCACTCACTGCACACACACTCGCGTTTCTTTATTGTATGTACTCATGGTCCGATGTGGATGTATGCTGGTGGTGTTCCTGCGTGCTCATTTTGGGACATGTGTGCGCTTAGCGCTTACCGTGTGTTCGCTTAGGCTTATCCCCGCTGCGTACCGTCTCTCTCTCTCGCTCTCTTCGCGCAGCCCGTGCCTCTTTCCAGGCGCGCCTAGGATTGTACCTTCCCGACTCGGGTTCCGACCCGGCCAAAGTGGACCCCGTCTCTTTCCGGACGCACCTGAGATTTACTTTTCCTTTTTTTCACGGATCCTGGTATGTTGGATTTACTCACAGACACTGAACTGTTGTGATTTGCGCAGTGAGCGCGCCACCGGACATTTCCTGACTGCAGCAGGCATTAGTGTTGGCTCCGCCTTTTCCGAGAGCGCCGTTCTGCACCAGAGTTTCCAGGAGATCTCCGACCTGCTCCAGGCCCTCCAGGACAGCTCCGCTCCGCCCCAGGTCCTCCAGGGGATCTCCACCCTGCTCCAGGCCCTCCAGGATGGCTCCGTTCCTCCCCAGGACCTCCAGGAGATCTCCACCCTGCTCCAGACACTCCGGGATGGTTCCGCTGCGCTCCAGAGCTTCCCAGAGAGCACAGCTTCGCTCCAGAGTCTCCAGGAGAGCGCACCCTCATCCCAGAGCTTCCAGGTGAGCTCCACTCTGCTCCAGGTCTCCACAGAGAGCTCCTCTCTGCCCCAGAGCATCCTCGTGAGCTGGATGTATGCTGGTGGTGTTCCTGCGTGCTCATTTTGGGACATGTGTGCGCTTAGCGCTTACCGTGTGTTCGCTTAGGCTTATCCCCGCTACGTACCGTCTCTCTCTCTCTCTCTCTCTTCGCGCAGCCCGTGCCTCTTTCCAGGCGCGCCTAGGATTGTACCTTCCCGACTCGGGTTCCGACCCGGCCAAAGTGGACCCCGTCTCTTTCCGGACACACCTGAGATTTACTTTTCCTTTTTTTCACGGATCCTGGTATGTTGGATTTACTCACAGACACTGAACTGTTGTGATTTGCGCAGTGAGCGCGCCACCGGACATTTCCTGACTGCAGCAGGCATTAGTGTTGGCTCCGCCTTTTCCGAGAGCGCCGTTCTGCACCAGAGTTTCCAGGAGATCTCCGACCTGCTCCAGGCCCTCCAGGACAGCTCCGCTCCGCTCCGCCCCAGGTCTTCCAGGGGATCTCCACCCTGCTCCAGGCCCTCCAGGATGGCTCCGTTCCTCCCCAGGACCTCCAGGAGATCTCCACCCTGCTCCAGACACTCCGGGATGGTTCCGCTGCGCTCCAGAGCTTCCCAGAGAGCACAGCTTCGCTCCAGAGTCTCCAGGAGAGCGCAGCCTCATCCCAGAGCTTCCAGGCGAGCTCCACTCCGCTCCAGGTCTCCACAGAGAGCTCCTCTCTGCCCCAGAGCATCCTCGTGAGCTCCTCTCTGTCCCAGAGCATCCTCATGAGCTCCTCTCTGTCCCAGAGTGACCCCGTCAGCTCCTCTCTGTCCCAGAGCGACCCCGTGAGCTCCTCTCTGTCCCAGAGCGACCCCGTGAGTTCCTTTCTGTCCCAGAGCGTCCCCGAGAGCTCGGTTCCGCTCCAGAGAGTCCCCGAGAACTCGGTTCCACTCCAGAGAGTCCCCAAGAGCTCGGTTCTGCTCCAGAGAGTCCCCGAGAACTCGGTGGAGGCGACGTCACTTCACACAGATCCCATGAAGGCGAAGCCATGTCTCGGAGCTCCTCTTCCCCCAAGGGGTCCCCGGAGCTCTCCAGTCGGCTCCAGGACTGCGAAAGGGAGGTCGAACCGCTGCCCCCGGGCTTCACCAAAGGCGACGGCTTGCCCCACAGTCTCCCTGAGGGCGACGCCACTTCACAGAGTTCCCCTGAAGGCGACGCCACATCTCCAAGCTCCACTTCACCCAAGGGGTCCCCGGAGCTCTCAACTCGGCGCGCCCCACAGGCTCTCAGAAGGCGAGGCCATGTCACGGAACTCCTCTCCAGGCAAAATCACGTCACAGAGCTCCACTTCGGGCGACGTCCTGCTCCCGAGCTCCTCTGAAAGTGACGTCCCGCTCCCGAGCTCCTCTGAAAACGACGTCTCATTCCCAAGCTCCTCCCACGACGACGTTTCACCTCAAAGCCCCTCTCACAGCGACGTCTCGCCTCTAAGTTCCCTGAAAGGCGATGTCACACCGAGGAACCCCGCCAAGGTCATCGCTCCGCCTCTGAGCTCCATCAAGGACGTCGTCTGGCCTCAGGACTCGGATGAGGGCGTGGCTCATCCTCAGGACTCCGTCGAAGGCATGGCTTGGCCTCTGTTCTCTGTTATGGGCATCGCTCCGTCTCCGGTCTCCATCCAGGGGGTCTCCCAGCCAGTAAGCCCCATTGAGAGCTCCACCCTGCCTCTGGGGGTAGCCAAGGGTGTCGCCCCGTTCCAGGTCCCCGTGGGTGAAGAGGCTTTTTCCCAGTCCTTCCTGGATAACGTTGATCCGTTCCAGGTTGCCGGGGTGGTCGTCTCTCAGCTCCAGACCTCCGCCAAGGACGTCACGCTGCCTCCGGTCTCCGCTGAGGGCATCGCTCCGATCCAGGTCTCCATGGTGGACAGGGCTCCGTTCCAGACATCCCTGGGTGTCGTCGATCCGCTCCAGGTCTCCATGGTGTGCGTCTCACCGCATCCGGCCTCCGCCGTGGGCGTCACTCTGTTCCGGGCCTCCGCGGTGGCCGTCGCTGAGCTCCAGACCTCCGCCAAGGACTTCGCCCAGCCTCGGATCATCGAAAGGGACGTCAGGGCTGTATCCCCTGCCACGCCCCCTTCGGCGGCTGTCATGCTCGGTCCTTCGGAGAATGCCCTGCTCCTTCTCACGTGCGCGCCCCGCCCACAAGGAGCTTCTCTCCTTCGCACTAACACCACACCTGACTCTCATCTGCACGCTAATCACGCCGCCTATATGATCACTCACTGCACACACACTCGCGTTCCTTTATTGTATGTACTCATGGTCCGACGTGGATGTATGCTGGTGGTGTTCCTGTGTGCTCATTTTGGGACGTGTGTGCGCTTAGCGCTTACCGTGTGTTCGCTTAGGCACACCCCGCTACGTACCATCTCTCTCTCTCGCTCTCTTCGCGCAGCCCGTGCCTCTTTCCTCTTTCTGCCTAGGATTGTACCTTCCCGACTCGGGTTCCGACCCGGCCAAAGTGGACCGCGTCTCTTTCCGGACGCACCTGGGATTTACTTTTCCTTTGTTTCATGGATCCTGGTATGTTGGATTTACTCACAGACACTGAACTGACCCCTCCTTGAACTGCCACCTTAACGTGGTGGAGGGGTTTGAGTACCCGAATGACCCTAGGAGCTATGTTGTCCGGGGCTATATGCCCCTGGTAGGGTCTCCCAAGGCAAACAGGTCCTAGGCGACGGGTAAGACTAAGAGCGGTTCAAAAAACCCCTTATGAGACAGAACAGATCAAGGACCGTGACGTCGCCCGGTATGGCGCAGCCGGGGCCTCACCCTGGAGGCAGGCCCGGGGTTGGGGCTCGTATGCGAGCGCCTGGTGGCCGGGCCTTCCCCCACGGGGTCCGGCCGGGCTCAGCCCGAAGGAGCGACGTGGGGCCGCCTTCCCGTGGGCTCACCACCTGCAGGAGGGACCGTAAGGGGCCGGTGCGAAGAGGATCGGGCGGCAGTCGAAGGCGGGGGCCTCGACAACCCGATCCCTGGACACGGAAGCTAGCTCTAGGGACGTGGAATGTCACCTCGCTGGCGGGGAAGGAGCCTGAGATTGTGCGTGAGGTTGAAAGGTTCCGACTAGAGATAGTCGGGATCACCTCTACGCACGGCTTGGGCTCTGGAACCACTCTGGAGTTGCCCATGGTGAAAGGCGGCGGGCTGGTGTGGGTTTGCTTATAGCCCCCCAGCTCAGCCGCCATGTGTTGGAGTTTACTCCGGTGAATGATAGGGTCGTTTCCCTGCGCCTACGGGTCGGGGATAGGTCTCTCACTGTCGTGTGTGCCTACGGGCCAAACGGCAGTGTAGAGTACCCGGCCTTTTTGGGGTCTCTGGGAGGGGTGCTGGAAAGTGCTCCGACTGGGGACTCCGTCGTTCTACTGGGAGACTTCAATGCCCACATGGGCAGCGACAGTGACACCTGGAGGGGCGTGATTGGGAGGAACGGCCCCCCTGATCTGAACCCGAGCGGTGTTCAGTTATTGGACTTCTGTGCTAGTTACAGTTTGTCCATAACGAACACCATTTTCAAGCATAAGGGTGTCCATCAGTACACGTGGCACCAGGACACCCTAGGCCGTAGGTCGATGATCGACTTTGTGGTCGTTTCATCTGACCTGTGGCCGTATGTCTTGGACACTCGGGTAAAGAGAGGGGCGGAGCTGTCAACTGATCACCACCTGGTGGTGAGTTGGATCCGATGGCGGGGGAGGAAGCTGGACAGACTTGGCAGACCCAAGCGTACTGTGAGGGTCTGCTGGGAACGTTTGGCCGAGTCTCCTGTCAGAGAGATCTTCAACTCCCACCTCCGGCGGAGCTTCGACCGGATCCCGAGGGAGGCTGGAGATATTGAGTCCGAGTGGACCATGTTCTCCACCTCCATTGTCGAAGCGGCCGCTCGGAGCTGTGGCCGTAAGGTCTCCGGTGCCTGTCGAGGCGGCAATCCCCGAACCCGGTGGTGGACACCGGAAGTAAGGGATGCCGTCAAGCTGAAGAAGGAGTCCTATCGGGCCTGGTTGGCTTGTGGGACTCCTGAGGCAGCCGACGGGTACCGGCAGGCCAAGCGAACTGCAGCCCGAGTGGTTGTGGAGGCAAAAACTCGGGCCTGGGAGGAGTTCGGTGAGGCCATGGAGAAGGACTATCGGCTGGCCTCGAAGAGATTCTGGCAAACCGTCCGGCGCCTCAGGAGAAGGGAGCAGTGCCCTACCAATGCTGTTTACAGTAGAGGTGGGGAGCTGTTGACCTCACCTGGGGAGGTCGTTGTACGGTGGAAGGAATACTTCGAGGATCTCCTCAATCCCGCCGTCACGTCTTCCATTGAGG
>JAAIIK010020521.1:202307-214701 GCA_014706435.1 Silurus glanis
TGTGTGTGTGTGTGTGTGTGTGTGTGTGTGTGTGTGTGTGTGTGTGTTTGTGGACTCAAGTCAAGTAGGCTTTGATTGTCATTACAACTAAATACAGTACAGTAGACAGTAAAAAGAAAACATTTCTTCAGGCCCAAGGTGCTACATAAGACAATATAAATGAAAAAAAAAAAAAAAAACATGCAACACAGAACTAAACTAAACTAAAATGCACATAAGCAACACTTAGTGCAAAAAAGAGGAACATAAGACAGTGAGACAGTAGACACAGTGCAGCACCAACCAGTTCAAAAGATTTATGTTAGTGCATTTGTGTGTGCAGTGGTGTAATGAATTACAAAAAATCTGGTTACTGTAAGTGAGTAGTAATTTAAAAAGGTAATTAAAAACAGTGTACTTTTACCTGAGTAAATTTGACAGTTGTATCTGTACTTTTACTATGCTACTTTCCCTCAACCTTCCGTTATTACTTTATCCATTAGTGATGGGTCCTTCGTAAACGAAAATAAATAATCATCTCAAAGAGTGATTTGTTCATTTTCTACTGGGTGTGCATGACCAAAGCATTGCAAATGTACAGGAAACAGTATTGAGTAGTTTACCTCTCAAGTCGTTCATTCTTTTATGATGTGACTCCCACAATGAAATAAATACCTTTTTCTTTTTGTCTAAATCTTCACATTATTGTTACAATAATAATAGGAGTCATAATAGGAGTGACAAAAGAACTAACACAGACCATTCTGTTAATCATAATTTGTCCTTAGCTGCATTGTCATATTTTTATTATTGGAACTGTAGTAAAAGTTTGTGTATGTAGATGTGTTGGGGGATCTGCTTATTGAAAATTTAACATTTTATTTTATTTCTGTTCAAAGGAACAAAATGAACTAAATGACAAGAAAATAGTGCATTACATGGTTAGTGTTAGCAGTGTCATTTCAGATGTAATTACAGTTAAATATAAGTACAATGTAAAAACATACAGTGCATTGTTTTAAATGATCAATTTAAATGTTAGTACATAGTCGTTAAACACACTTTATATAAAGTGGGTCCTCATCATTGTCTTCATCATCATCTGTTTTTAACTTAATTTACTGCTTTTCCACAGTAGTGTAAAATAAGATCAAATGAAACTTAAAATATAATTGAATAAAACATATAATCTTATTGTAAAATCAGTAAAAACAAATCTGTAAATTTCTACACTTACAAATTACATGTTAAAATTATCAAATAGAAATTTTGCTGCTTTTCTTTTTCTTTCTTCAATCCTTTCTTTCTTAGATTGACATATTTCTGAATGACATTTTCCCTAAACACTTGTGATTATGGAGTTTTGTGACAAGGTGAATTGTTTCATTCTCATTTATTATTATTTTTTTTTTATCTCAGCTGCTGGGAAGAATGAGAGTGTTATGAGAGGAAATAGGGAAGTGAGGCATTTCCTTCATTCATCCTTTATTTTATTCATTCATCTCCATAATGTGCTTTATCCTTGTCAGGGTCATGGGGAATCCAGAGACATTAAGAAGTACTTGTCAGAAGAATTTTATGTTCATGCTTATATCTCTCTTTTCAGATTATGTAACCAAAAAACCTAAATGAGTACAGAAAACCTTTAATGAAACATTCCATATATTCCAGTAGAAAACTGGAAATATTAAACTAGTCACTAGTTCTAATTACTGCAATAAATCACTACTTTCTCCATATTGTGGAGAGTCTGTGGCAAGACAGACATATAATCTGGGTAATTTTCCCCAAATCCTGGGTTGCATCCTTCATCAGTTTCTGCAGATTACAGATACATACACAAATACACAGATACACAAACACATAATAATAATATTTTTTGGTGATTTTAGGGGTGGAGAATATGTTGTTTATGCTCAGTAAGAAATCAATCATTCAATTCAAGTGAAAGAGCTGGTAAGTTGCCCTTTCTAAGAAACAAGTGTCACTGGTGCACCTGACTAAGCTTCATATAGCGTTTACTTTCTTACAATGTTTCAGACAAAAATCAGTTTAACAGCATACAAAGTGTAAATAATACAGTAACTGGAGTAACATTTTGTCTTTATACAATTATAGAAATCCTATAATGGCTTTAATCTTCCTGATTTACATACAACAAGCATA
Organism: Silurus glanis; assembly: GCA_014706435.1. Taxonomy (NCBI): domain Eukaryota; kingdom Metazoa; phylum Chordata; class Actinopteri; order Siluriformes; family Siluridae; genus Silurus; species Silurus glanis. Next base: position 204,453 of record JAAIIK010020521.1, read on the forward strand.
TTACTACACAATCTGTGTTACAATAACCTTTTAAAATCTGTGTGTGACTGTGTATTTTACTAAGTGATGATTATAGGCAGATATGATGATATTGGCAGTGAGGATCATTGACTCTGTATTCTAATCTTCTTTGTACCTAGAACTGAATGGGTGTAAGGATAGAGTTTCTCTGTAAAAGTATGAGCAGTGAAAGAGTAGATATGAGAGTTCACACAATAAAAAGAGACCAGGCCCTCCTCATAATCCACAAAGACCATCACCTTCTCTGGCTTCTATTACTTTTGTGTTCCACTTATTTTCTATCAGCAGATAAGTTGAGTTCATTATGAGATGTATCAGGATCCAGAGTCACATCTGCTGACAGAAACACACAGACACTCATTCAGAGATGCAGCGTGTGTATGTGTTTTATTGTGTTTAGTGTGTTTGATGGATTCCTCTTCTTCTTCTTTCAGCTGCTCCTATTAGGGGTCGCCACAGCGGATCATCCGTCTCCATACTACTCTGTCCTCTACATCGGCCTCTTTCAAACAAACTACATGCATTGTGTAAAATGTATGTGTGCTGCATATTTTAAACTGAAAGAGTTAAAAATTAGTTGGTGATATCATTGGCTTATGCAAGCACACACTCTTATTCCACCCTCACACAATGTATTAAATACAATAGAGACTCAGCTTTAACTGTGCTGAAAATTGTACTTAGCTGCAAACTTTCTCTTTTACATGAACTCAAACATAATAAAATAAGTTATAATTAATAATAAAAACAAAACTTCTAAACAGTTATAAACCCAATTAAAAAGAATTTATACATATGTAAGTTGATTGTCATCAGTACGAAGGGAACATGTAAATCTGTTCCCCTGCTTGAAATGTTTTAACATGAATCATTTTGTCATCTTTTTTTTAAAATAGATTTTTATACCTGATTTTTTTTACTACACAAATTTTTTTTGTTGCCTGTTAAAAACATTATGTATGCATATCTATGTATCTATTTAGCAATGCTGTCCTAACTGAATCAATCCACCTCACAATACCATCATTACAATGCCACAGCTATAAAAACCATCAATATAATAAAAAACACAGAACAACAGAGCGCTGCATCACAGAGAGGTATAGCATACAATGAGAATGAATGCTATTACTAAAGCAAGAAACCCAATGAACACAAGTCTACTGTCACTGCAACCTAGCTGCACTGCCTGCACACATCATCTCTAGCAGAAGCATTGATATTAACCTCATAACCTGACAAAAATACAGTCCATCCCATGCTTTCTGTGCATTTTGTGCATTTTTTCTATGCATTCCGGTTTCCCTGTGGATTTGAAATTATGCAAATTGTGTGATTTTGTGCAAATTCTCCAAGAAAAAGAAATGCAAAAAGTATAAATGGGTTGCTGTTTTGTCTGACCTTTCTTCAGTATATCCAACATTTCTTAAAAAGTCTGTCTTGAAAATGGCCTTGAAATTATATCTGCAACCAAATAAATTTATTTTCCTCCGTCATAAATAGTGGAGTGGAAAAAGGCCATTAAGTCTTCAATAATATTTTTGAGCTTTGAGTTTGGTACAGGTAGAGTGTGCAAGATCAGACTATTGTACAGTGGGGCAAATAAGTATTTGATACACTGCTTATACACCTCAACTGTGAGAGACAGAACCCAAAAAGAAAATCCAAAAAATCACATTGTATGATTTTTAAATAATTAATATCCATTTTATTGCATGGAATCATGCAAGAATTCTGTCTCTCACAGACCTGTTAGTTTGTCTTTAAGAAGGCCTCCTATCCTCCACTCATTACCTGTATTAATTGCACCTGTTTGAACTCGTTACCTGTATAAAAGACTCTTGTCCACACACTCAATCAATCAGACTCCAACCTTTCCACTATGGGCAAGACCAAAGAGCTGTCTAAGGACACTAGGGACAAAATTGTAGACCTGCACATGGCTGGGATTAGCTACAGGACAATAGGCAAACAGCTTGGTGAGAAGGCAACAACTGTTGGGGCAATTATAAGAAAATGGAAGAAATTTAAGATGACTATCAATCTCGGACTGGGGCTCCACGTAAGATCTCGCCTCGTGGAGTATCAATGATCCTGAGAAAGGTGAGGGATCAGCCTAGAACTACACAGGAGGACCTGGTCAATGATCTGAAGAGAGCTGGGACCACAGTCTCAACAGTTACCATTAGTAACACACTACACCATCATGGATTAAAATCTTGCAGCATGAGCAAGGCCCTCTCCACTAAATAAACTCCACTCGCCCTGTTTTGAGGAAGAATAAGGTTGAGTACAATCCTTTAGCGTCTGGCACAGGTCATTTAGACTTCATGTCCCAGGCATTCCTTTTAACCTATGACATCTACATCTCAATCAAAAGGTGAAACTTTTATTGGGGGTGGTCTATCCATAAAGTGTCACACTCCCCCTCCTAAGACACTAAACAGGACCAAACCCTGAACTCTTGTTTAGTTTACCGGGACCCATAAAACAAACTCATAAAACTCATGAAACAATCCAAACTCGAAACTAGATCCAGCATGGCTGCTTGTGACAAACACACACAACCAGCTCCAGAACGTTTGGATTTTACCACAAGACAGATGACCCCCCGGAAGACTGATAACACAAGCCAGTCTCTATACCACACACACACACACACACACACACACACACACACACACACACACACGCATACACGCACACACACACACACACACACACAATCACACAGTCACACAGTCACACACACACCACCCCGAAAGCCAGATAACCGCCCTGGCCTCTCTGGTTGAATTCACAGCGACCCTCACACCATAAAACAATTCACTCTCGGAACTCGGCCCCAGTACGTCTGTTTGTGATACACACACATATGCAGACACACAGACACACACACACAGACACACACCAAAAGGGAGCATTTTTTATTAATTAAATAATAAATAGAATGTCCCACTTCACATGATACAAACATACATCTTGTTTGTATCTTCTACTATAAATAAAGCAAGTGTTTAACTCTACATCAATAATATTTAAACCTTAAAATGTTTAGTAATATAACTGTGTTAAATGTTGTCTCTTCTCTTCTTAAGGCTTGATTGACTTAGAATTATCTGTTTTTTACTTTCCTGACAAGGGTGCATTTTATTTATCAGAATACAACATTGTATTAACATCAGTTAATTACTGATCTCTGTAAGTTAATGTACCTCTGCCTTATACTGTCATTCCTTTTCATGTTTAGTATCCAAATGACCGCAAAATTATCTGTTTCTTTATTTTTCAAACAATGGTGCATTTTATTTGATCATGAAATGTACCATACCGTCTTAATTCACTTTGAATAAAACTTTAAAGTCCTCCAAAAGCAAGTATAGCCCGGAAACCATGCCCACAGATGCATGAACTTCCTTTGTTCATGCGTCTGTGGGCATGAACAAACTTCCTTTGTTCATGCCCACAGATGCATGAACAAAGGAAGTTTTTCCCTCCAAAATTTCAGGCCATAGCATTGGCCATTCCCCTAAAGATGGGTGGGGTTCAGGACCTTTAAAACATCTTGAACCCAACCAGTCAGCGTTCAGTCGGGTCCAGTCAGAGTTCAGTCAAGAAAGCAACTCGCTCACTCGGCTCGACCGGAAAGGCTCGGACCCCCGGGGCCCGAAGGCCCGGAGAGTCGGACGCTTCAAACAGCTCAGCAGCGACTCTTCCGGACGAGATCTCAAATCTCTTTTGAGATCTTCCAGCAAGCCTTATCTTCAAGAACACCAACTGCTCTGATCTTCAGGAGAAGCTGGAAAAACATCTGACTCCATCCTAACCGACTCGTCCAAGATTCTTTTGTCTACCGCATCCGGACTCTTGTGCAACAAGTCAATGCAAGTAACCGGTTTACCAACTAATTTAGACGCGTGTTAAGTTTGAACCCCTTAATATTAAGGCGAATTTAAATTTCCGTGACGATTTCTCAGTTAGGATGTGATTAATTTGAAGTTTAAGCTGCCTTTCCTTCCTTTCTCTCCTTTTCCTTTCTCTTCCTTCTCTTCCTAAATTCGCTACATATAATGGTGGAGGATGCGGGCAAACTATTGGTCAAACTATATACTCATTTTATCTTCGTCAATGGTTCTTCCCTCTTTTCTCCCATTCACTACATATAATGGTGGAGAATGCGGGCAGACTGTCCTTCCAACTATATACTCAATTTATCTGTATTATAAGTTTGTCCCTCTTCTTCCCCAGTCGCTACATATAATGGTGGAGAATGGAGGCATGTTGTTCAAACTTGAAACTCAGCTTTAATTTACTTGTGTTGATTTACTGTGCGCTTGGGGTGAGATAGGTCGCAACGTAGACTACGCTTCAGTGATCACTATTTTATTTTATTTTATTTTTATTTTATTTTTATTTGTAAGTCACGGTTAATCGAAAAAAAAAGGAAAAAAAGTGAAGTCATAATATTAAAAATCCCTCGTAAAGACGAAGAAATCTCTTTACTGCACATTTTAATATTATTAAAATCAGCTATTGGGATGAAGAAATCTCTCCATAGTTTGATTAAAGATTGATTTGAGCGTGTTCCTCCTATCATCTTTTAAGGCCTTGTATCGCTAAGTTGAAGTCATTGCGTGTTCCAATTTCGTTCAACTAGACGATTGCACTCCATTAGGTTTAACCATCAGAGTAGCTAACTGATGCGTGCCTAATGCAAATCTAATCATAGAATACTGTGTACTGTTGTTGATTGATATGTAAAAAAAGTGGGAAACTTGATCAAGTAATGAATAAGAACAGTGAAGAAACCCTGTTCTTTTGTTTATTTATTAATTTTGGGGGGCAGCGAAGCAAACCTGACCCACCCACTGTGTGCCATTGAGTGGCACAAACTGTAGAATTTGTGGAAAGGAGAAACCTTCCCTCAGTTGTTAAACTGTGATTTGAGTAGTGTAACTCTTATCAGCTAACTCTTAAGACCTAATCTTGCATATCAACAGCGAAAGAACCCTGTTGACTATAAACTTATTTTATTATATCTTTATAAATTTTCCCTCCTCTCATTATTAAAATTCTTCAGAGGTAGTGAATAAAGCCTGCCTCATTCATTTAACCCCCGTTGAAATAACGTCACATGATACGTAGGGTCGAGAATAATCTTACCCCAAACGTTATCAATCACACCAATTAGTGAAGTAATTTAGGAAAACACACTTCCAAATAAACATTAGGGGACATGCTGTTTAAGTGTCTAGCACTTTTGCAAACGTCCCCTTCTAACCCCTAACTCCTTAACCAGGCTCTCTCTCTCTGCCTCCGGGACTAGACTTTAACGACCCATATTTGTTATGTGTCTAGTCAGGGTTCATAGTTAAAGTAAACTGCAGTCATAATATCAAAATCGCTCGGTAAAGACGAAGAAATCTCTTTACCGCACCTTCCGAAATCATCAAAATCGATTGTTGGAACGAAAAGAATCTTCCCTCAGTTTGTTAAAGATTGATTTGAGCAATGTTCCTCTTATCATCTATTAAAAGAGGAAAGAGACTGTTGCATGTTTTTGTTTGTGAATGCAGCGAAGAATTCCTGCCTCACTACTTTGTGCCATTAAAGGCACAAACTCTAAGGATCTGTTGGAATGAAGAAATTGTCCCTCATTTCGATAAAGTTTGATTTAAGCGATGTTCCTCATATCGTCTTCTAAAGGCCTTATCTGAGGTATCTATCTGTAGGTACAGCAAGGGAACCCTGCCTAATGACACAAACCTTAAAAGCTGTTTGGGACAGCATCACATCATACATAAGGTCGATAATAGTCCTACACCAAACCTTACACACAACACTTTCAGATAAACACCAGGAGACAGGCTGTTTAAGTGTCTAGCACTTTTGCAAACATCCCCTTCTAACCCCTAACTTCAGTGTGTGTGAACTCTCTCTCTCTCTCTCTCTCTCTCTCTCTCTGGCTCCTGTTATTTTTTTTGTTTGTCCCTTTAATTTCATTTTATTTTATTTTTATTGTCTTCATTTATTATTGTTTTTGTTATTCTTATTTTTTTTATTGTTTCTTTTTATTATTTTTATTATTATAAATTTAGTTTGTTTTTGTTTTGTTCTGTTTTGTTTTATTACTATTATTAGTAACCTTTTTACTGAATTTTTATTTTGACGTTTTGTTATCTACTTTTTATTTGTTTTTATTATTATTATTATTATCATTATTTTTATTTCTCTCTTTTCTCCCTTCTCATTTATTTTCTCCCCACTTCCTCTCACTTATTTTAAGAAAATGTACACTACACACCTACATAACCCACAATAACAAGTAAAACAGTTCCATTCATACCATTCTCAACTTCAGCAGCTGTGGTGGGTACAAGTCCATGGCTTTCTTTTATTACTTTTGCTTTAAAAGTGGTTGGCCACTTCTCCAAGAATTTGTTTGCCATGGCCTCACCAAACAGAAATCTGAAATCTTGTTCTATCTGCAATGTAACACACAGAAGTGATAAGTGATCCATAATGCTACATTGGATATTTTGGTGATGCTGTGAATTAAGGTCATACCAGTCCTGGTGTGTCCAGAAATCGTGGGAAGACCAAGAAGACATCTGATGATTTGGCTTCATCGTTGACCATTGCTTGCCGATATATGAAGGTCATTTTCATCTTGTCACTGACAGTCTTTTCATCACCAGAGTGTCTCATAACAGCAATAGCTGCTTCCACATCCTCATCAGATGGCTTTCTGTCAAAGATAGAGGGCTGACGAACACGACCTGGCCCACCAACTTAAGACAAAATAAAATGTTAAAAACTTTCTGTACAATTCACAGGTCACCATTATAATCTCTTCACTGATCAGTAAACATACCTTTAGGAAATTTGCTGACTGATGCACCTCTTTCCTCTGCTGTTTTTCTTTGTATGGTCTTCAATCGCCATGCAAGGTATCCTGTAGTAATGTTCCTAAGTGATTATAAATACATTTTAAAGGAGTACTATTAACATTTCAAAGAGTGAACATGTACATAATGTTGCAATGACCCATTTTCTTACATAGCCATGTTGTGAGTATGGGTCTTCTAGATAGGGAAACAAAGCTACTATCCCCTGTGCATACATCACTCTGACACTTTTTTTTTGGGGGGGGGTCCTAGCATATGAATTCAAAGTTAACGTCATACTCAAATGACATTGCGCAACACAATTTACATAATTAATATTTGTAAAATAATAATGTTTATTAACAGCCCAGCTATATGCTTAATGCTTACCCATGTGTTTCTGTCATCTCAGCAGCAAGTATGTTAATCATCTGTCTTCTGGTGGCATCTGTCAGGGATTTGGTTTTTCCATACTCTTGCATAATTTGTTCACCACCAGGCTTTGATTTTAAGATTTTTTCAATCAACTATAGGTGGAAATGTGCTTTCTGTTATTGTAAAACCATATGTAATAATGATGGAAAAAAAATTGTTATCTAAAGAACACTTCCCATGGTGAAACAACATTCAGATTGGACTTAACAATTTAAGCAACTTGGACTTAGCAATTTCCACCACTTAACGCTTTTGCCTCGTAGTTTATGTGGCATGGCCTTTTAGGCTGGCTTCCTTCGGCAGCGGCTTCTTCTTCAACAGGGTCACACATTGTGAAATTCAGGATGACGGTGTCATCAGATGTACCCGAGCATGATGATAACTGAGAGGCACCTGTTCATTATGAAATTGGTACAAAATATAGAAACATATTACAAGAAAAAGTTACTGGTATTTTAAGACAATAAATGTTCTCATTCTGGCCTTTAAACTAAACAAACTAATTTGTGAATTGTCTAAATGAATACCAAGTCCTCCATTGCCCAGCATGATTCTCAGAGTTCCTGGTGACTCCTTCACTATTTCTTCAAAAACCTCCGTGTCAACTTCTGTGTCTGACTGGTCATACGCCTTAATGTCTGGCTGTGTGCTTTCTGGTATGTTGAATTTTAGACACGCTGTTTAAAAAAATTTAATAAAAAACATGCATTCCCTTCTCACAAGAATCAAAGTTCATATTTAAGTTTGCCTCATGTATTCACTAAATGATGAAAGACAAGTATCTGCAGCCAATTTTATGTAACTGAAAAGAAAATGATTATTGACCTAAATAGATATCATAACATAATTGGTTAAAGCTGTATTATTTTGTGATGTATAGGCTATAGCTTTAACCTAATGTACCCACCTTCTTTCAAGAAAGCATCGATTGTCAGCTCAGACAGCTTGACGTCTTTCTGCTCTTCCCCGAATTGAACACGCAACAGCATTTTGCCCCTGTTAACAAAGAAAATATATATTCAAAATCATAATTTAGGGCTGATTCAACTAAGAGTTACCTATCCATTTCTCACATGCACTATACATTACTTAGATGTTACACTGTAATTACAAATGGCGGCTGAAGAAGACAAAGTTGTGCTGGTTGAATATAACGTTAATGTATATTCAACCATATAACGAATATTTTTTGCAGCAAATTAAAGCTAGTTAAAGTTAAGAGGCACGGTCTCCAATTAGCTACCAAATAACTGTTTCAAAGTTAGCTAGCTCATTAGCTATTTTAGTTCGAACAGTAACCCGTTAAAATTGTTAAGCCAAACACGTCATGCAATCAGTGATCTAAGTTATCGTTTTATAAGACCAACATTACCTATCAGATGCATGCTAACATTACCAGTATATATAAAAAAACCTAGATTAACGTTGCCTAGGAAGCTAAAAAATACATTACATCATTCTGACCAACTTCATTCGTGAAAATATTGCAGCACATAAAGAAACAGTTACCGATACGGATTGCTATAACTTGTAATATGACCTCACACTTTTAAAATTATGTAAAGTTAAAAAATACCGTTTTGGTGTGGACAACAAAGGATATTACTTACCTAGCAATATCAGTGACCTAGCGTTGATCCTTCACAATCTTCCTCCACCGAAATTCGTGCTAAACGTTTGAGAAGCACAGCAGAGTGGCGGGTATTCATCACTGTTGTAGAGTTAAAATTGTCACTGCGTTTCTGCAGATTTTTACACTCACTTTTAACTCCACTGATAGAGCAACTTTACTCCCCAAAGTGTTGAAAATACTCTATCTGGATTAAATAACTTTACTCTGAAATATTAACACCCCATTTTTTACTGTGTACTATCTCTTGTGAAAGTATTTAGACCCTTTTATCACTTTATGTCTTTATAAACTTTCTTTCGGCTTCTCCTGTTAGGGGTCGCCACAGCGGATCCTCCGCATGTTTGATTTGGCACGTTTTATGCTGGATGCCCTTCCTAACGCAACCCTCCCCAATTTATCTGGGCTTGGGACTGGCACTAAGAGTGGCTGGGGTTGGTTCCCTGACCGGGGATCTAACCCGGCCAGCAGCGGTGAGAGCGGTGCATCCTAACCACTAGACCACCAGGGAACTCACTTTATGTCTTTATATAGGTACTTTATTTCTGTTGCATCATATTAAAACGTTCCTAAAGAGGGCAGTGTAGTGTGGTGGCTGAGCTGGAAATTGGAACCTGTTAGATGTGTTTCCAGTGGGAACAATATAATGGTGCACCTCTGAGAGTACATGGAGGTGTGGCAACAGCTGATCTGTGACAGGAGAGTGCATGGTAGGAGGTGGAGTAGTTAAGTCTATCATGGACCAAAAAGTGATTTGTTCAATTCAAGAAGAAAAGAAATGGGTTAGAGGGGTAATAACAGGGATTCCTACAGAGGTTACAGTTGAAAAGATTAAGAAAGATAGGCTAAACGTTGGTCTGCCAAACCGTCATAAAACACCAGAAGAAGAAGAAGAAGAAGAAGCAGATGGAGGTGGAAATGTTTGGAGAAAGCTTCTCCATGAATAAACAAGGATTCTCACCCATTCAGCTCAAATTTAAGGGTGAAGACGCCAATGGTATGAACTTATTTTACTTTTAACTAAAGTAATTAATCAACTTTGCAATTGTAAAGCTTCAGTAATGTTTATGTGAGTAAATGAGTGTAAAGTTTGATATTTTGATGTTTGATTTAGAAATTAAATGGTAGTTTGAAGAATGTCTTTATTTATATTAATGCCTATTTTGTTTGTTGTTTGGTTATATTAATTTTTAAAGGTTATCAACCTACCGATTACTGCTACAAATTACTACAACTACTACAGCTTATTATATATATATATATATATATATATATA
>JAAIIK010020521.1:245521-270000 GCA_014706435.1 Silurus glanis
ACACACACACACACACACACACACACACACACACACACACACACACACACACAGATATGAGAGAAAGATGCATCATACCTGCATGAGATTCCATGAAGATGAAGAGCATCGGCAGAGTCACACATAAATACATCTCTGAAAAACAATTTATTATCATTACACAACAATTTAGCACGTTATTTTTGTAAACTAAAATCACAAAGTACTCACTCGATTAAAGGTGTAGATTTGCTCAGTAAAAAGACGCTAAATAAATCCGTTTCGTTTCAAAGCCCCGTTACTTTCAAAGTGAAACCAAACACGCCCTTTTTTCGAGCTTCATCACTGCTGCCACAGTCCCTCGTCACTGCAGTGATCTGTAGAAAAGGGATGGGCTGCTCGATATCAGTCTTTAATCCGACAGTGTTACTGTAGTATTTGTCAGATAAAAATATAATACTGAGCGCAACGAAATAAAAAAGAAACTATTTTATCGTAGTAATATTTACACTAACACGTATTAGTTTTTATTTCAATCTGTCAACACCAATTGGGATTTATTCATGACTGTATGAATTTTAAAGTGAAAATAACATCACTCCTGTCCTCTACTGTCTAATGTACATTTTTCAACCCTACTTTATTAACGTCATTCAGGGCTTCCATTTTAAGTTACAGCTCAACAATTTATTTTCAAGAATAGTGTCCTATTAGGTTAATATAAATCTTCTGCCATCCTTTCTTTAACAGTGGCAGGCCATAATGGCCAGCAAGGCGTTCTCTGCTAAACTCTTTCAGAATCACTTACTTACAGTACGTTTTAGTATATTTTTGACTATGAATATGTATTAAATTATCCTCAATAGTCTATTCTCTTAATTTTTATAGCTTTTCTCTTAGACAGACTGCTTCAATGAGCAACACAACCGAGTGTAATTTTAGTTTAGAGTTTCTATCCAATAAGATTTCAGCCTCCACATCACGTATTTCTGGGGCCAAAGCAATCTGCTGTTAGCCCTTTACAATAAACACTATGGGCACCCTGTAGCTGCAAATCCATATTGCTCGAAGTAAGTTGCTTTAACCAATCAGGTTTTAAGTTGGTTACTCCCAGGTGATTCATCCCCAGGTCAAGATCTCCAAATAACACTTCATGACTCTCTGCTCTCCCCTTCAGCCACTGCTCGTAACCTTGGGGTAACTATGGACAATGAACTGTCTTTTTTCCCACATGTCGCTAATGTTGCTCGTTCTTGTCGATTTCTTCTCTATAACATCCGAAGGATTCGACCATTTCTCTCCATACAGGCTGCCCAGGTGCTTGTTCAGTCTCTTGTCATTTCAAGACTTGACTACTGCAACTCTCTGCTGGCAGGTCTCCCCCTGAACGCTATTCGTCCACTGCAAATGATCCAAAATGCAGCTGCACGACTTGTGTTCAATCAGCCCAAGTTTTCCCACACCACCCCACTGCTGCGCTCCCTTCACTGGCTTTCAGTAGCTGCACGTATCAGATTCAAAACACTGATGCTTGCCTACAAGGCCAAAAATGGACCAGCACCATCTTACCTCAGTGACCTCATCACATCTCGCACTGCACCACGCTGTCTGAGATCCTCCAGCACTGCTCGACTGGTACCACCTTCTCTCAGAATGAGAGGTAAGTACACTTCAAGGCTCTTCTCTGTTCTGGCACCGAGGTGGTGGAATGAACTTCCCCTAGATGTCCGTACAGCAGAGTTCCTGATTATCTTTAAGCGACGACTGAAGACCTACCTCTTCCTGAAATACCTAAATTAGCATTTTCCAAGTTTGTAGAATTCGAGTTATATTTATATTGAGTTTGTAATCTTGCGTACCAGTGTAGATTTATTCATTACTAGAGATTTAAAGCACTTTTGTACGTCGCTCTGGATAAGGGCGTCTGCTAAATGCCGCAAATGTAAATGTACTCCGAGACCCTCTAACAAGCACAGATTAACATCACCATCACATCCTTTGATTGGATGGTCAGAAAGCGCACTAGTCAGAGTTTGCAAACTGCATCTGTAGCAAACTGCATAAGTTAAAGTATACTAATGTGGATTTAATTGCTCTTTTTTTCCACAATGGCTGACAGAAGAGAAGAAATAGATTTGGTTGCAGATACACTTACAAGGACATTTACATGATGGAATTCTTATTAAAAAAAGGTCAGCCAAAATTGTTAGCCTTTTCATGACCATTTATATTTTAGCTTTTTCTTTTCCATATATTTTTGCACAAAAACACACAATTTGTCTTCATTCTTAATCCCCAGGAAAAATTTTAATTTACAGAACCCAGTGTCATTTTAATTAGGTTAATATTGATGTTTCTGATAGAGATGACGTATGTGGGTGGCACAGCTGTGGCTGCAGTGAAAGGAGAATTGGTAAATTGCGTTTATTGGGTTTCTTGCTTTAATAATGCAATTAATTCCTCCTTCTGTCTGTGATACAACATTTTGTTATACTGCGTTTCTCTATAATATCGATAGTTTTTATATTTGTTGTGTCAAAATGATGGTAATAACAGGTGGATTGGTTCAGGCAGGACACCTCTGAAAGCTTATATATGAAATGCACTGCCTGCCACTGGTCCATGGCAGCTTGTTGTACTGATATGTAAATAGCATACCAACATGAAATAAGAAATCAAGACTTTATAAAAAAAAAAAAAAATTATTAACATTTCAGTCTGTTTTACAAGATAGATGTAAACAACATTGTATGAATTAATCTAAGGGCAGATTTAATTCATTAATAATAATTTAAATATGAACTACTTTGTAATGGTCATGCTTACTTGATAAAAGGACATTAAAAATACTGTGTCTGTTTCAGTTAGATAATGCTTAATGCAAATCTAAGCACACATTTCTTACTTATCACTTTTTTTTACTTATTAAAATTGAAAAGAACCAGATTTAAAATGTTATTTAAAAACAAGTTAATTATAAAGGAATTAAAGGAGCCTGCAGAGGTCTGGAAAAAAAAGTTATGTGGACAGATAAGTCCAAGACTAACTTGTATTAGAGTGCTGGCAAAAGCAGAGTGTGGAAACAGAGACTACCAAAGATCCAACTTTATGTTCATTGTACAAGTTATCCTGATCAAATGTACTGTTTTACCCATTAAAAGTGATCCTTGCACACAGAGCTGCTTAACCTTAAAAAACTATTTCATGAATTTCTTTATGTAAAGTTCTTAGATGCTCTGCTTTTTGAGTTTGTTTGGTGAGTCTATTGCTTCATGTTGCTCATAAGTTTAACAAGTCGTCACACACACAAACACACACAACCACACACTGCATTTCATTAAAACAAACAAACAAACAAACAAACAAACAAAAAAACCCAGAATGTAAGTGAATAATTTTAACTTAAATAAATATGATATTGACAGATAATGCTAACAAAAAAATTGAGTGCAAAAGGCAATTCAAACAGAAAGGAAGAAAATAAAGAAATGTGCTGATTTTCAGTGAATGTGTCTTTGTGAGTCATTGTACAGTTTTGGAGCACTTATTCTGAGTAAAGGTAATACCAAAATAGCTACCATTCCATACTCATGAAACTTTTTTCTTCATCCTAGAAACAGGTAAGACAGAACTCACAGAATGATGCCCTCACATCATGCATAAACAAACATTTAACTAAACAAACAATGTGGGTATGTGTTGTGATGCTAGTTTAGCTAATCTGTCATATATTAGATTAAATGCATATTATAGATTAAATGAAAAACAAAATGTAATCCCAGATAGACGTTTGTGATGTTAAGAGCTATGCTCTGCGAGGGCCAAAACTATTATTTTCAGGACTCCTTGTTCTTCTTTATACAGAAGGTAGCTCTTAATGACATTGGCTGTATGTTTGTGGTCGTTGTCCTGCTGCAGAACACATTTGAGGCCAATCAGACACCTCCCTGATGGCATTGCATGATGGATAATAATCTGCCTGTATTTATCAACATTAAAAACACCATTAATTCTGACCAAATATCCAACTCCATTTGAAGAAATGCAGCCCCAAACTTGCAGGGAACTTCCACCATGAATTGTAATGCTCTCCAGCCATTCAACAACCAACCTTCTTTTTGCAACAGGCTAATGTTTACAATTTTTACTCATCAGTCCAGAGCAACTGTTGCCATTTATCTGCACTCCAGTTCCTATGTTTTAGTGCATAGTTGAGTTTTTTATACTTGTTTCCATGTTGGCGGTGTGCCTTTTTGGCCACGATTATGATAACGGGACAAAAAGCTATAAGGTGCTCTGTTATATCTTTTGGGGAGGATTTAAAGTCAGAAGATACAAAACGGTATAACTTGCTCCACATGCATTTGCCTTTGTCTATCCTTGAGTAACCTGTATTTTAAACTTAAACTCCAGAGCCTAAATTAAATTCATTTTGAAATTAAGAACTGAAAAATAACCTGAAAATCTGAAAACTGAATTACTCAGTATGAATTTCACTACATTCTGCAACTTTTTTTTTTAAATATGTAATGTGTTTTCACTGTGTTGGATGATTATAACATTTCTTTATATACTTTATAGTTTTGATAAGTTGGAAAAAAATTTTACTTTTAGCTCTTAAGGCTAGAATCTCTCTTTTCACACTTGAAATAGCTGATAATAGTTGATAAATAGTTGAATAAAACACTTGATAATTCGAAACCCTGGGTAAACTGAATCCTATTTTTTCTTATTTTACACAGTTTACCCAAGGTCAAAAACTAATCTGGGGTTATTCGTAATCAGATGTTTCTGTAATCAGAAAATTCCCAAACTCTGGATTAATGTTTTCATTTGCATATTTCTGATAAAAGCAACAACCATTACTGGAAAATTCTATGCACTATAGGTTAAAATAACAACTTTCACTGAGCTGCTAATTTGGTATTATATATTTAAATAAACCTAAACATAAAGACTTGTGTTATTTGTAAACTGTAATTTCTGATAATGTAGCACAATTCATTCATTCATTTATTGAAACAGTATTGCAGAGTGTTATCTTTGATTACCTAATAATACGTTAAACTTATTAGTGTTTACATCCAAGACTCCTTATATAAATGTTAGACTGCTGTTTGCATAGTGTTTTTGCTCCCAGTCCTTTTTAAAAAAACAGTGCTTCCACACTACTGTCATACCAGCCATACAACTTACTACCTGTTCTGGCATAGTCACTGATTAGACAGAGAGAAAGGTGGAGCTCATTTAGCAGATTTCTTATATCCGGTAACCACAGTCCTTATATCCTGTAATAATAATCTGATGTACAAAGACAGAGACTAGATTTTTTGAAAATTCCCCTAATCATTAACAAAAATAATAAACACTTTAACTGTCAGAAAAGGTGTGTTATGGAAGTGAGTATATGAAGAGATAAACATTAAAATTGAAACAATAATTAAATTGTCCTGTTTACAGATATGGAAAAGGACTCCTGGAGTCCAGTCCAGACCTAAACCTGGCATTTAGCTGATAAAATGTGTGGAATATACCCTGGTGAAGACGGCCCGGTAGCGTCTGTACCATCTGAAACGCTTAAGGGACTTTAAACTACCCTCTCAGGTGCTAAAGACTTTCTAAACCTGCACCATTGAGAGCGTTCTGACGGGTAGCATCACTTCCTGGTTCGGGAACAGCATCATGCAGGACAGACGAGCCCTCCGGAGGGTGATGCGTTCAGCTGAACGTACCATCTACACCGAGCTCCCTAACCTGCAGGACATCTACAGCACGCGGTGCAGGACCAGAGCCAGGAAGATTATGAAGGACCTCAGCCATCCCAACAATAGACTCTTTTCTTTGTTGTGTTAGGGGGAAACGCTTCCGCTCCCTGAAAGCGAACACAGAGAGATTGAGGAGGAGCTTCTTCCCGCAGGCCATTCGGAGTTTAAACCAGGAAACACCCAGGATCTAAAAACTGGCCCACTCTCTCCATCATCACACTTTTTCTCTGCACATATCTCTCTCTTCGCACTATGACACTTTAAACTCTAGACTCGTACAGCACAGTGCACTTTATGTTTTATACCACACCATACCGCACACGGACACTTTATACCACACCATACCGCACACAGACACTTTATACCACACCATACCGCACACGGACACTTTATACCACACCATACCGCACACGGACACTTTATACCACACCATACCGCACACGGACACTTTATACCAGACCATACCTATAATAGACAATTACATAAACCACTTTAAATTGTTTACTGTTTTACTGCTTACTGCCATAAGTATATTTTGTATATACATCTTTTTTCTCATATATATCTCATATATATCTTTATATATTCTTATACTTTATATAGTTTTTATACTTTATTTATCTGCCTTCTTTTCTTTGTTTTATTTTTCTCCCCATCCTATTCCCTCATGCCAGACCGTCGTAAAAAAAGCATTTCACTCCATGTCGTACCCTGTATGTATGTGTATGTGACAAATAAAATTTGATTTGATTTGATTTGAATACGTGGACAAAGGTTATGGTATAAACTGCAGTTAAATTTAAGCTACACATGTAATAAAAAAAGAATGATTTAAAGATTACCTTTCTTGTAACAGATAACTGCAGTTACTATTAATAAACAGCAAGAAGAAATGTTTAATGATGTGTCTGCAGTAAAATCTGTTGGAATTGCTATAATCATAAACAGTAATGCGGCATATTACACTGAAGTACTCAGTGTCTCTGTGTATTTGTGTGTTCTCAGCAATCGAAGTGGCTCCGTCTCTGTCCAACCGCAGAACATCAGGATCAGGTTTCCATTGTCTGGACTCACATAGTAGATTAACCCCCACCCCCAGAGTCATTGTAACACTCCATCGTGATTATCGGGTTGCTGGCAAGCACTGAAGTCATGAAAAACATAAATATATTATACAGTGGTGGACGCAGTACAAAAAACAATGTACTTGAGTTAAAGTAGAGATACACTTGGTAATATATTATTGCAGTAAAAATAAATTTAGCCGAGCTAAAAGTCGTGTTCCTCTAAAGGTGCTCAAAGATTAAATTCTACAGTTTGATGTTCGCAATTGCCTTTTGTCTGCTCATTTTCACCTTAGTGCCCTTTAGCGAAGTGGAGCGAGGTGTGTGATGATGTATATTACGCTGTGAATATTTCAGTTACATAGGAGCTTGTTGTATGTATGTGTAAGCTTTGCTTCTATCCATTTCATCATTTATTTTGATCTGTTTTCATGGAAATTCACTTTATCATATTTTTCCATATATGAGTTATATTTATTGGTTATGTTGTTTCTTTGTGTAATTTCACTTTGCTATGCAACTTATGTATAATGGAACTCTTTACAAGTTAAAGAAAGAGAATGCACCCATCAGAATCTCTGAATGCCAAGGGGCAGATACCCCATTAAAACTTTCATTTAAATAAAAGTACAAAAGTATTTGCCTTGAAATGTACTTAAGTATCCAAAGTACTAAAATGTATTATGGCTATAATGTCCTGTTATCATTTTTGTCATTAGACTTTTGCTTAATCAACTGAGTTTATATAAAAGACTAATTTTATTCTTAGCACAACAATCTATTAATAGAATAATACGAATTAGTCACTGATAAAACACTGGCATCTATTAAAATTATGATGTGCGCAAAACCTTGTTTTCAATTACTCCCAAAAAATAAAAAATAAATAGAAAAGAATAATAAAATCATGCAAATAAGGCCACAGGTGTTGTGGGAAGTTCAAGTCAGGAGTTTCTTTTATCATTTATTACTCTCAAAATACTGATTCTGAACTGTATGTTGGTGATAAGCAACCAAGCCCAAATCAGGTGTGAGTGCTTTTTTTTTCATGTATTTCTATTTTGATACAAATTAATGTTAGTAACAGTAACAATATTCAATACATTTTACATTATATATTTACTCATGTAAATAATTACAACTTACCTCTTTTAGTTAACCGCATAATGAACAATACTTCTTCCTGCTTATATGTAAACAAAATGTACTAATAAAATGGTGGCGGTGGCCTGCATTAAAACATCAGAGAATGATTTTGCTATGAAACTGATTTATTTATTTTAAAAATAGGCACAGCATTGATAGCATTGTCACATCATCCACATATTTAGCTACTTCTCCATCTCACAACAGGAAATATGAAAAAAACATTGTTCAGACTGATACATATTGTGATGCACATTATCTCATTTGTCAAATGTTACAGTACATTTATAGCATTTGTCAGATGCTCTTATCCACAATGACTTACAGCTATTTTATTAATACACTCAGCAGTTGAGGTTTAAAGGCGTTCAGTGGCCCAGCAGTCCCAGTTTTGTGTTGCTGGCATTTGAACTCACAACCTTGGAACCCCTTGGTTTGAAATAACAAACCCATTGGAAAAGTTGCATGAAAAAAGTGGGGAAAAAAGTGGGGAAAAAAGCTTTCCATACATGAGACCACAGCTCCTGAGTCACTTACCGCTGAAAAAAAGCTCAATAAAAATCAATCAATACAATACAAATGCATATTTGTCAAGAGTTATTGTTGTAAATAATACCATATAATACCATATAAAGCTTCAGTGCAGAAGTGGATCTTACACGCTACAGTGATATAAACAGTGATATCATCATACCAGGATTTATCCTCAATCAGGCACATATACACTCCTTCATCAGAGACTCTGAGAGCTGAGAGTTTGAGTGAAACATTGCTTTTATGTAGCTCTTCTTTAAAAAGTGATATTCTTTCTCTGTAGGGCTGAGCCTGATCTTCATATCTGTCTTTGTGATCCTTATAGTGATGCACTAATGAAGCCACTTCCTGCAGTCTTATCCACTCCACTGTCATCAGTGTAACGCGTTACAAGTAACGTGCATTACGTAATAATATTACTTTTCTGGTGTAACGAGTAAAGTAGCGCGTTACTTTATAAATTTACACACTAATATCTGAGTTACTTTTTTAAAAAGGTAATGCGAGTTACTTTTCAGTTAAATTATTTTGCATAAAGTAATTAGTTACTTTTTTGGTGAGTAACTCAATATTGTAATGCATTACTTTTAAAAGTAACGTTGCCCAACACTGAATGTCATGTCCACAGCATTGGTAGTGGGTTTGATAAAACAGGGCAAAACCAGATCTTTACCAGCTACAACAACAAGAGGAGCTGCTAAATCAACCACCTGTAATTGTCCTGTGTTTTCAGAAAGGAACGAACACTGTGCATCATTATTTATTTTTTCTGTCTGTAACAATATTGAGATTATTTAATTGTGGGGGAGGAGAAGGAGTGAAGGAATAGAAGGAGCTCATCTACACTCTTAATCTAAACACAAAGAAGAAATTGAAACACATGATAACAGTTATTACATCATCAAACATTTTTAATATCTGCAGTCTGATTACAGCCTCAGAAGCACTTTGCTTACAAATTTAGTGGAAAGTGGAATGCGAGCGTCCATATATTTATGCTTTTAGATGTGACTAAGGTTATGCAGTGATTTCCATTACAGAATTATGCCTGTTTTTAATACAAGGCTGCCCAAGAGCCTAAAGATCATGGACATGCTTTAATTTTTATTCTTGTCTCTTGTGCACATATTTCTTCAGATTCTTTGAATCTTTTTATTATGTACTGTAGATGATGTGAGTTTCAAAGTCTTTGTAATCTGATGTTGAGGAACATTATTTTAAATGGTTTCACAATTTGTTTTTCACAAATTGGTGAATCTCTGCCCATCGTCTGAGAGACTCTGATACTCTTTATTCAGTGGCTGGCCGTCAGGGCCAGCAAAGCCTTCTCTGCTGGCCTAAACACCATCAGAAGCACTGACCTACATTTACAATCTAAATTCTAATATTTGTTATAAGAAATTGTATTAATCTATTCCAAACAGTTTATTCTCTTCGTTTCATAGTGTTTCTCTTGGCAGCACTGCTTCCAGTACGTGTATGTGGATGTTAGATCTTTTTGTTCAGATTTCAGCCTCCATGTGCTGCCATGTCAATCTAATCTGCCCAGGGCCTTCAGAGTTGTTATGCCCATACATATAGAATATACACATGTATGTGTGTATTCCCCAAACACGTGCCGGTGTGACACCAGATTCTGTGACCATCGTATGTTGTGGCCAAAGAGGGCGCTGTTGCCTAAATGCAGCTTAAAATAGATCGTCTAGATCAGCGGTCACCAAACTTTTTTGCACCACGGACCGGTTTAATGTCAGACAATATTTTCACGGACCGGCATTTAAGGTGTGGTGGATAAATACAACAAAATAAAATGATACGACCGGCATAAAAACTGGTATTTTCTAAATATAATAATAAACGTGAAACTTTTAAAAAAAATCTTTGCTAGCTTGGGCGTTTAAATTTAGCGGTTATGTATTATGTGTTCCCGGCCGGAGCAGCCCCTTTAAGAAGGTAGTGGATGGAGGTAAGACATGTGACCGAGTCATCATGACATGCATCAAGAGTGAGTCATAGACAGATGTGGCGGAGAGAATCTTAATTTTGTGGTCAGAAATGTAGTCAGATGCGGATGCTTTAGACTGTTAATTGTATATATTTTTAATTTTATTCATTATTTTAACATTGTGTATGAAAGTGTGTGTGTGTGTGTGTGTGTGTGTGTGAGTTACAACAATAAGATTATTAATATTCCAAATAGAGGAATTTGGAAAACATATGAATTATTGTTATTCGGTAATAAAGTGCTGAATAAAATACTGGAATTTGTTATTGTTCTCCATATTCATTCTAGTGATGCCTAACACACTCTCTCTCTTTTATATCCTGAAAAGTGAACTGTAACAGACTTACGGCAGGGTCACCATATTTGAAAAGGCACAAATACATGTTGTCAAAATCCGTTACCTCCCTCTATTTCACATGTAATGACTTTAAAGTTCTCCATATTCACTCTGGTGATGACTAAAACTCTCTCTGTATTATATCCTGAAAAATATTTGGGAATAGAGGGAGGTAACGGATTTTGACATCCAGTAATAATGCCTTATCAAATTTGGTGACCTTGCTGTAAGTTTGTTCCTGTTGACATGAGACCCAAATATTTTTCAGAATGTAAGAGAGAGAAAGAGTGTTCTAGCATCACTAGAATGAATATGGAGAACAATAACGAATTCTAGTATTTTATTCAGCACACACTTTCATACACAATGTTAACATAATGAATAAAACAAAAAATATATACAATTAACAGTCTAAAGCATCCGCATCTGACCACAAGAATTCGTTAACGTCAGGATGGCGCCACAGATGGCAGCCTCGGCACGACTCTCTCTAGTACTTTCTTTCTTTTTGTTTATTGTCTGTGTGTTTAGTTACCCTACCCTAATAACTTACACTAAAGAAGAACTGCTTAACATCGGGCAGTTCACTCCAGACACTTTTTCACCAGTTTTTACAAACCCGGAAAGTTTTTTGGAGATCTTAGTTGGAGCAGCAGCTACTCTCTATGGTACATGGAGGAGACGCCGGCGGGGGAAGCGCGCCGGCGCGCTAGTGAAGCTACGACAGAGGGGATTTAGAACTGCGCTCCCGTCGATTAACCTGGTGAACCTCCGCTCACTGCCGAACAAAATGGACGAACTAACTCTTCTCAACGGAACAAGCAAAGATTTTGCATGCTCCGCTGCACTCTGTTTTACTGAAACTTGGCTCAGTGGATTACTTCTCTCGGGCTTCCACTTACACCGAGCGGATCGCGTAACGGCGCTATCGGGCAAAACGAAAGGCGGCGGAATCTGCTTTTACATTAACGAACGTTGGTGTACAGATGTCACAGTGCTGGATAAATACTGCAGCCCAAACTTGGATTCACTGGTAATAAACTGTAAACCGTTTTACTCACCGCGGAAATTTTCCTCATTCATTCTGACCGGAGTTTACATCCCACCGCAGGCCAACGTGAGTGATGCACTGCAAAACCTGGCAAACCAAATATCCGGCTTGGAGCAAAAACATCCGGATTCTCTTTTTATTATCCTTGGAGACTTTAACAGAGCAAAACTAACACTTGAACTTCCAAAATACAGGCAACATATTAACTGTCTGACAAGAGAGAAAAACACACTGATTCATTGCTACACCGTTCTTAAGGACGCATATCGCTCTGTACCCCGGGCAGCTTTAGGGAACTCCGATCACTGCTTGGTTCATCTTATTCCAACATACAGGCAGAAACTAAAATCTGTTAAGCCTGTAGTCAAAACAGTGAAGAGATGGACCAGTGAGGCAAAGCAGGAACTCCAATACTGCTTTGACTGCACTGATTGGAGTGTCTTTGAGGCTGGAACTGACAGCCTGGATGAGCTGACTGATACTGTGACATCCTACATCAGTTTTTGTGAAGACATGTGTGTGCCAACCAAAACCTTCTGCAAGTTCAGTAACAACAAGCCATGGTTCACAGCCAAACTGAAAAAACTTCGACATGCCAAGGAAGATGCCTACAGAGGGGAGGACAAAGCACTGTACAAGCAGGCCAGGAATCAACTGACAAAAGAGATCAGAATAGCCAAAAGAAGCTACTCTGAAAAGCTGAAAAGCAGGTTTTCAGCTAACGACCCTGCATCAGTGTGGAAAGGCCTGCAAAATATCACAAACTACAGGAGACCACCCCTCCCCACTGAAGCAAACAAAGACCTGGCTGACGACCTCAACACCTTCTACTGCAGGTTTGAGAACAATATCTTCACACCTCTCATCCAACCCAGCCCAATGTCTGCCACCATCACACCTCTGGGAACCCCTCTTACAACTCCTCCCAGCACTCAAGTTGCGCTCATGATTTGTGAAGAGGATGTGTATCGGCTCTTTCAGAGACAGAAGACAAGGAAAGCCCCCGGCCCAGACGGTGTCTCCCCCTCCTGTCTCAAAGCATGTGCTGACCAACTGGCTCCCATCTTCACCTCTATCTTCAACAGATCACTGGAGCTGTGTGAGGTCCCCTCCTGCTTTAAACTCTCCACAATCATCCCGGTCCCCAAGAAACCCTCCATTACTGGACTGAATGACTACAGGCCTGTCGCTCTGACATCTGTCGTCATGAAGACCTTTGAAAAGCTGGTATTGGCCCATCTAAAGAAGGTGACAGAACAGCTGCTGGATCCCCTACAGTTTGCATACCGAGCAAACAGATCGGTGGATGACGCAGTCAACATGGGGTTAAACTACATTCTACAACACCTTGACTGCCCAGGAACATATGCCCGGATTCTGTTTGTTGACTTTAGTTTGGCTTTCAATACAATAATTCCAGGAATTCTCCAGTCCAAACTCCTAAACCTCACTATACCCCCTGCCATCTGTCAATGGATCACCAGCTTCCTGACAGGCAGAAAACAACAGGTGAGACTGGGAGGTGTTACCTCCAGTATTCGGACAGTCAGCACTGGTGCTCCTCAGGGATGTGTCCTTTCCCCACTGCTATTCTCCCTTTATACAAATGACTGCATATCAAGTGACCCAACTGTCAAACTCCTGAAATTTGCAGATGACACCACGCTCATCGGACTCATCCAAGATGGTGACGAGTCTGCATATGAGCAGGAGGTGAAGCAGTTGGTGCTATGGTGCAGTCAGAACAACCTTGAGCTAAACACACTCAAAACTGTGGAGATGATAGTGGACTTTAGGAAACACCCTTCAACACCACTTCCCCTCACAATATCCAACATCCTTGCGTCATCTGTGGAGAACTTCAAGTTCCTGGGCACTACCATTTCCCAAGACCTGAAATGGGAATGCAACATAAACTCAATTCTGAAAAAGGCCCAGCAGAGGATGTACTTTCTATGCCAGTTAAGGAAGTACAGTCTGCCACAGGAGCTGTTGATGCAGTTCTACACTGCAGTCATTGAATCTGTCCTGTGCTCATCAATCACCATCTGGTTTGGAGCAGCAACAAAACAGGACAGAAACAGACTGCAGAAAACTGTTAAAACAGCAGAAAAAATCATTGGTGCTCCCCTGCCCACTCTCCAGGACTTGTACCAAACAAGAACCAGAAACCAGGCAGAAAAAATCATTAATGACCCTTCACACCCTGGTCACAACATCTTCCAGCTCCTCCCTTCTGGCAGGCGCTACAGAACTTTGTTCACCAAAACTGCCAGACACAGGAACAGTTTCTTTCCAAAAGCAATCAGCCTCACTAACAACTGACCATAATTATATTCCCTGCTCATATCTATTTAGTACTGCACAGAACTGTCAGTCATCACATTATCTGTATATGTTACACACACTATGGCTGCTATATACTGTACAAAGTTTTATAGTAAACTCTCTAATCATACCTGACACACAATACTGTCATTTGCACTACCATGCACTCTCACACTTTATGATTACTGATCTGTATCCCTATTTATTACCCACACTGTCTATACTGTCTCACATTGTCTGTATTGTCTTGTATAGTATGTTTGTGTCTTGTCTTGTCTGTTTTGTCATGTATAGGTTTATTTATGTCTGTACTTTTGAGAGTCACTAACAGCTGGAACCAAGTTCCTTGTGTGTGTCAACACACTTGGCCAATAAACCTGATTCTGATTCTGATTCTGATTTTATTAGCATTAATTAATAAATAACATTCAGTGTCGAGAGCGTTGCAGTAGTCAATCCTCAAGCTGATGAAGGCATGTACAGCTTTTTCAAGGTCAGCTTGGGACAAAAATGGTTTTACCTTGCTGAGGAGTCTTAGCTGGTAAAAGCTCGCCTTCACTACTGCACTGATCTGTTTCTCGAATTGCATACTTTGGTCAAAAATAACACCCAGGTTACGCACGGTAGGCGCAAACTGAGGTGTTAGAGGACCAAAACTCAGAGAACTGCTGGGTGAGTCCAGGCTAAACAAGATATACTCAGTCTTTTCTTCGTTCAGATGAAGGAAGTTCTGGGAAAGCCACTGTTTAATATCCTGAAGGCAGTTATGGAGAGGGTCCAATGCAGAACTATCACTCAGAATCACAGGAAGATAGATCTGGAGGTCGTCAGCATAGAAATGAAATTGAACTTTGTGTTTGGAAATGAGTTGACCAAGTGGCAGCATATAGAGGGAAAACAGAATGGGACCAAGAATAGATCCCTGAGGCACACCAGATGACAGAGGAGCAACCGATAAAGAATGATCATTTAGCACAACTGAAAAAGTTCTGTTAGTGAGGTATGATGAAAACCAATTAAGCACCGCACCCTGCAGACCAACAACATGCTGAAGATGAGAGATGAGGATGGCATGATCCACGGTGTCAAAACAGTTCATGGCGCATGCAACTTTTATGAACAGTTCATGGCGCATGCAATTGTTTCTTTGTAGCACGACGGCTCTGTTCTGCACGCGCGTTCAAGGTAGCGTGCACGGCGCTAGGTGCGTTCTCGCAACAACATTTAATGAACACTGGACGCCGATGTTTGCATTTATGCTGTTTGCGTAGCAAACTTCTCTAGACGATCTATTTTAAGCTGCATTTTAGCAACAGCGCCCTCTATGGTCACAACATACGATGGTCACAGAATCTGGTGTAACACCTGTAACTTTATGTTTGATAGGTTTATATACATAGCTTCTTAGTATTAGCGCAGAAGCTAAATACTACATGTCATCTTTTTGTTTGAAGCAAGGTTCTAAAATTTTTTTTTGCATTTCTTTATATTTTACAATTAAAATATTATACGCAACCTGCTTCGTGCATGCGCACTTGTAGCCCAGACATTGTGGGCTGACAAACTCCGCAGCGCACAGCATGTGCAAGGTGTCAGATTACAAATGCGCGTTGTAAGGAATAAAAGCGTTTACAGCCTGCTTTATACTCTTCTTCAATCATTTTATAATAGTCATGGTTAATTACTAACATCAGTTGTTATGAAGCTTTGTTTTATAACAACTGATGTTAGTAATTAACATCAGTTGTTATGAAGCTTTGTTTTCAATATTCTTGATTGTTATAGTTTATGAGAATTATTATGTATGCTTATAGCTGTGTCACTATTACTCGTTTATAGAGAACCACAACCTTATTCAGATACAACCAGCTGTACCATCTGATAATTATCCTGCATTACAATTCATTGTATTTAAGTGGTGACAATAAATGGGTTATTACCTGTAAGCAAGTGAGTCTTAGTTCTGTCTCTAACCGGACAGCCTCTGGTGTTTCAGCATCCTGAGTCAGCAAACTATTCCATATGGGTGAAGAGCTACTAAAAGCCAAACTTTTTTTCAATGTCCTTCTTCTGTCTTCTGCACTCATCCTCTGCCTACTGTTCTTACACCTCCTCTTCCCTCTTTCTCCTCTTCCTATTGCCTGTCCTCTGCGTTTCTCTCTCTTCCTCATTCCTTCTCTATTACTCCTTTTCCTTTCTCATCTACTCAAACCCCTTCTATTAACGTGTGGACAATTAAGTACTTTGCGAGTTAGCGACCCATTTATGTTCACACTTCATGTTTCCTGGTTTTGATCTTGCTTCACTTTGTTTATTGTTGTTCACTAATACCTTAGCCTGGGTTACTTCCATGACTGTTATTTTGTTTGTTGTGTTTAGAGAAAAGGTAAACACATATTTGTGACTTGTGTAAACTATCCGAATGATATTTAATGATAGGATTTTTGTATCATGGGCATAAATGTCTAACATTGGAAACTTGTATGTACAGTATGTAATCACTGTAAAACCATTGAAAACTAACGAATTAATAAAAAGATTTTAGACCACAAACTTAATTGTTTTTGAGCATATTGACCTCAGTCAACAAAAAAAGTGAGATATATTGCATGATATGGATAAAAGAGCCTTGTATTTGGGAATCTCTCTGTGTGGAAAATTAGGTACAATAAGATCAAATTACATTGTTTAAATACAATTCAATAATAATATTGTACATTATCAGTACAGTTCTACATTTGCAGAATGCAGAAATATATACATTTTATAATAAAATTATATTTTATATTCAATTTGTTTATCAAATAGAATTTTTGCTTCTTTTCCTTTTGTTTTTTCAATCCTTTCTTTGTTGTTGGCCTCTTATATTGACATATTTCTGAATGAGATTTTCCCAAAACACTTTTAAGACTAAAGACGTTAGTGACAGGATGGATTCTTCAATTCTCGGATATTGATTTTATTTTCTCTCAGCTAGTAGAAAGAATGTGAGTGTTATGAGACTATGAAGGATTTTAGGAAAATTAGGCATTTTATTAATTCATCCATTCATTTTTCATTCATTATCATAATGTGCGCTTAAAGAATCCAAAGCCAGTAAATTACTTACTTTTCTGAAGACTTCTATGTTAATACTTATATTTGTTTTCACAAATTAGATAAACCAAAAACATAAACTGCAGAAGGACAGATAACCTTTAATGATACAATCCATACATGCATGCAAAACATCTAGAAGTAGAACAATGCTGGAAATATCACAGTATTTACAATTGTAACTACTTTAATTAATCACTTCTTCCTCCATAATGTGGAGGATCTGTGGCAAGACATATATCTAATCTGATTATTTTCCCATAATTCAAGCGTTTTAACCTTCATTATTTCTCCAGATTACAGATACATACACAGATACACATACTGCTAATATTTTTGATTGAGCTACAATTCCTTGAAATTCCATCAGTGTTAGAGACTGAAATGTAATAAGTGGTTGTTATTTTAGTGGTGGAGAAAATGTTAATGTTCAATAATAGTTCATTAAACTCAAGTGAAAGAGCTGGCAAGTTGCCCTTTCCAAGATACAAGTGTTACTGATGCATCTGACTAAGCTTTATATAGCACTTACTTTCTTTCAGCGTTTCAGAGAGAAATCAGTTAAACAGCATTCAAAGTAAACAATACAGTAACTGGAGTAACAGGGCTCCAGACTTGAATAGTCGCATTTGCAACCAAAAATAATAAATTGCGAGTAATATTTTTTGCCTGGATCACCACCTGCGACCATTTAAATCTGCACGTTATGACCAAATATTCTGCATGTTATGACTTTTTATGTGTGTGTTCTTTGAGGAATAGCCCGTCACATAATTTGTTGACTTAATAAGCAGAGATGCAGGCGCCGCCTACACTTGAATTAAAGGGCCAAAATAACTGGACAGTTAAAGCAAAACTGACCTTACCACATTAGAGAAAACATGTTGAAACAAAGAAAATGTTTTGCGACTTCTGCTCTAAAGCAGGCAGAGAAATAGTGGGAAAAACTGATTTCATTACCGGAACAGATCATTTAAAAAAAGATACAGTAAGAAAACATGGCGATAGTCAAAAGGATAAAAAATGCTCATGATCACATAATGGTGAAAAGCATGCCACATAAAACACTGTTAGTGCTCGCAGTGTCTCGAGCATGCGGACTGCATGCCGAATAAGAATGTAAAGAGCTAAAAATAAAATTTAACACCGCCTATATGATCGCTTCAGTTCCCAGGCCATGCTGTAGAAAGATGGCAGATGCACATACAGTAGGATGACTGGATGTACAGATGCATCTCAATAAATTAGAATATCATTAAAAAGTTTATTTATTTTAGTAATTCAATACAAAAAGTGAAACTCGTATTTTATATAGATTCAATCACACAGACTGATATATTTCAAGTGTTTATTTCTTTTAATTTTGATGATTTTGGCCCACATTTAACAAAAACCCATCAATTTCACAATCTCAAAAAATTAGAATGCTTCATAGGGCCAATCAGAAAACATTTTTAGTGAATTTTGGCCTTCTGGAAAATATGTTCATTTACTGTATATATATTCAATACTTGGTAGGGGCTTATTTTGCTTTAATTACTGCCTCAATTCGGCATGGCATGGAAGTGACCAGTCTGTGGCACTTCTGAGGTGATATGGAAGCCCAGGTGTCTGACAGTGGCCTTCAGCTCATTTTTCATTTTTTGGTCTCTTGTTTCTCATTTTCCTCTTGAACAATAGCCCATAGGTTCAGGTCTGGTGAGTTTGCTGGCCAGTCAAGCACACCAACACCATGGTCATTTAACCAACTTTTGGTGCTTTTTGCAGTTTGGGAAGGTGTCAAATTCTGCTGGAAAATTAAATCAGCATCTTCATAAAGCTGATCAGCAGAGGGAAGCATGAAGTGCTCTAAAACTTTCTGGTCGACGGCTGTGCTGGCCTTGAACTTGATAAAACACAGTGGACCAGCACCAGCAGATGACATGTCTCCCCAAACCACCACTGACTGTGCAAACTTTACACTGGACCTCATACTTGGATTCTGTGCCTCTCCTCTCTTCTTCCAGACTCTGGGACCTGGATTTTCAAATGAAATGCTAAATTTTCTTTCCTTTCAACCGAAAAGACGACTTTAGCCTACTGAGCAACAGTCCAGTCCTTTTGTCCTTTGCCCAGGTAAGACACCTCTGACATTGTCTCTGGTTCAAGAGTGGCTTGACACAAGGAATGCATCAGTTGTAGCACATGGATACGTCTGTGCATGGTGGCTCTTGAAACACTGACTACAGCTGCAGTTCACTCTTTATGAATCTCCCCCAAATTCTTGAATGGGCTTTGTTTCACCTTTTTCTACCACGTTTTTTCCTTCTATATATTTCACCTGCAGGGTGTCAATGATTGTCTTCTGGACAACTGTCAAGTCAGCAGTCATCCCCCATGATTGTGTAGCCTGAACCAGACTGAGACACCATTTAAAGGCTCAGGAAAACTTTGTTTGGATTTAATTAGCTGATTAGGGTGTGACACCACGGGTATCCAATATTAAACTTTTTCACAATTTTGTAATTTTCTGAGATACTGCATTTTGGGTTTTCATTAGCTGTAAGCCAAAGTCATCAAAATTAAAAGAAATAAACACATGAAATATATCAGTCTGTATGTGAAGAATCTATATAATATATATGAGTTTCACATTTTTTATTGAATTACTGAAATAAATCAACTTTTTAATGATATTCTAATTTATTGAGATGCACCTGTAAGTGTTTTACATTTTTTTTTAAGTTCATTCTTGTGTGGCACTTTAAAATATAATTTGGTAATTGTTGTTTTTCTCATAGGAGCCAATGCCTCCTTGATTTATTTATTTTTTGTCTGGAGCCCTGATTAACATTTGTCTTGTCTAGAAATCTTATATGGCTTTAATCTGCTAAGATCAGATAATGAGCACTTTACAACACTATCTAAATGCTAAAATAACCTTCAGTCTCTAACTGGTACATATTTTACTGCAAGTGCTGAATATAGGCAGATAAAACATAAGTTTAAATGTTATGGAATATAAAGTGGATATATATTTAGGAACATAAGTGATAATCGTTGACTATGTATTCCTATCTTCTTCTTTGTACCTAGGACTGAATTATGGATTCAGTTTCCCAGTGAAAGACTGTTCAGTGAAAGAGTACATTAAGTATGAGAGCATGAGTTCACATCAGAAAAGGAGACTCACAATCCACAAACATCCCCACCTTCTCCACCTGCTCTCTCAGTGTGAGGGGGACAGGGAGATCAGCATGAGCCTTATGTCTGTTATTCCTCAGGTTAATTTGTTTTCATCAGCGATCTGGGATGGTGGTACATCTGAGAAAACACACAGACACATTTTACATGCCTCTTTACTTTTCAGATTCAGTGTGTGTACAGTATGTGTGTTTGCTAGTTTGGAGTGTGTGTGTGTGTGTGTGTGTGTGTGTGTGTGTGTGTGTGTGTGTGTGTGTGTGTGTGTGTGTGTGTGTGTGTGTGTGTGAGTGATTGTGTAAAATTTGTGAGTTTGTGCATCATCTTTTACAAACAGACACACACACACACACACACAAACACACACAAACACACACTGTAATAAATATTAGAGAGACTCCTATTTAACTATGCTAAATATAAAAATGAAATATTTTACTTGCCTGCAAACTTTCCTTTTTCCTTTTTTTAAATAATAATTATAAATATTTAAAAAAATATGTACTACTGACCAAAATGATAAACCAAATTAAAAATTTGTGGAGGAAATCATTAATTGATCCCCTGCTGATCCTTACAAAGAAATGAGCAGTCTAGAATTTAGGTAGGTTTATTTTAACAGAGAGACAGAATATCAAAAGAAAATCCAGAAAAAACATCAAAGAAAGAAATTACATTTGTATTATTACAAGTATTATTATATTTGATTATATTGTACTTGATCGAGTGAAATAAGCATATGATCCCCTACCAACCACAAGAATTCTGACTCCCACAGACCCAAATTAGTCCTGTCCCTTTAAGACAGTACTCCTAAAATCAACTCGTGTATAAAAGACACCAGTCACAGAATCAACCTCTTCCATTCAAACCTCTCTACCACCATGGGGTAGGAGCTGTCAAAGGATGTCAGGAACAAGATTGTAGACCTTTTTCTTTTTTGCAAAGATGAGAGGGATAAAATATATACATGTGTGAGACTTATACAGAAAAACTTGATGCTGTATTAAAAACAAAAGGTTCTTCCACAAAGGATGATCAAAAGGTTGGGGTTCATACCACAGCACTGACAAGCTTTGAGCAAACATGAAACTTGGCAGTTTTTGAATAGTGGCTTCTTTCTTGACACCGTCCCACACAGGCCAGCATTAAGACATGTGTATATCACAAATAAAAGCTGTTTCTAACTGTACTGAACTGAACTGAAAGGTTTAAAGGAAAAGCTGCTATCAAAGTTTTCTATCTGGATTAAATAAAATCTGGATAGTTTTACTAACAACAAAAATAGATATAAATTCTATCCTCGGCATAATCCAAGTATGGAGTGAGGAGTCTACAGTACTTGACACCTGCAGGGTTGTTTTGAAAATACAGACTGGGAGTTGTTTGCTCAGAACACAGATCTAAAGAAATATAGTTAATATGTTTGGGCCTACATAGCCTTTTGCACTAATTCTATATTAACCTCCAAGACCAAAAAGGTGTTCCTAAACCAAAAACCATATCTTGACAGGAATGTGCGATCTCTGCTTAGGACGAGGAACACTGCCTACAGGTCAGAGAACCGGCTGTCATACAGTAATGCCTGAAAAGAACTGAAGAATGGCATTAAAGAAGCCAAGCACTGAAATCAGCATTGGAAAGAGGGCCACTTTGAAAACAACAATCCCCGCAGGAAGTGGAAGTTTATTAAAGCCCTAACAGACTACAAGTACAGACTACACCTCACTGACCAGCAATGATGCCACACTTCTTGACACCCTGAATCAGTTCTTTGCTTGCTTTGACAACCACACCAGCAGAGTGGAAACTCAGACAGAACCACCACCCAGAGTGAAGCCGGTATTCGTTGTACAGCAGGCTACAGTCCCTATATGCCTCAGGTCTACCACTATTGTTCCCATGCCATAAAAAAAAAAAAAAAAACAGAAAACAGTAAGATGTCTGGTTGACTATTGCCCAGTCTCTCTGACACCAATTATTATGAAGTGCTTTGAGAGGCTTGTCCTTTTCCCACATCAAAGCCAACATCCCCACTGATCTGGCCAGCCACCAGTGTGCCTACCGTGGGAACAGATCAACAGAGGATGCAATCTCATCGCACTCCACACAAGCCTGTCCCATCTGGAGCATTTGTTAGGATGTTATTCATAGATTTTTGCTCTGCGTTTAACACAATAGTGCCCCACAAACTGGTAAACAAGCTGAGCAATTTGGGATTAACCACCATGCTCTTTTCATGGATTCTGGACTTCTCATGAAAAGACCACAGAATGTCAGGGTGGGCAACCACACCTTGTCTATTCTCACCCTGAATACAGGAGCACCGCAGGGCTGTGTCCTTAGCCCATCCCTGTTCACACTATTCAAACATGACTGCAAACATATCCACTCCTCTGCTGATGACAACACAATAGTGGGACTGATCTCAGGAAACAATGAGACACACTGCAGAGAGGAGGTTCAACATCTGGTTGAGTGGTGTGTGGATAGTGACCTGGTTCTGAACACCAATAAAACAAAGGAGATGGTTGTGGACTACAGGAGAACCAGAAAAACGACCAAGAACCAAGCTCCCCAACGTAGACATGGTTTATGCTAGCCGTATATACAAAAGAGCTAGCAACATCATCAAGGACTCAATCCATCCAGGACAGAGTATGTTTGTGCCCCTCCCACCAGACAAAAGATTCAGGACATTCAGGACACACATACACAAACAAACGCAATCACACACACACACAATCACACAATCTCACACACACACACACACACACAATCACACACAATCACACACACACACACACACACACACACACACACAATCACACACACACAGAGCTGCTAATAACTGAGGCAGACATAAACCAAGCTGTCTGCCCCTCTTTCCCATATTGCTGCTAACGCACCAATGACACAACACCCAGACTACTATTATTTATTTATCATTATTATTACCATTATTATTATTATTATTATTATTAGTTAACAGTTATTAGTATAACTTGTGCAATATTTAATTATTTCTGATAATCCTGTTTGCACTCCACTGTTTGCACCAAGTCCCACTGCACACACGTGTATATTAATTGTACTGTACATAGTCATATTATTACAATTTAGTGCAATTATATTTTGTTTATTCTTACATTTTGTTTTTACTTTTACATTTTCTTATTGTTGCTGGTCTCTGCGACCTACCAAACTAATTTCGTTGTATCACTGCAATGACAATAAATTCTCAAAGTCTAATCTGCACCTTCCTGTGACTCTTCACCATGTTAAAGTCAAAGTTATCAATACAGTGTAACAACATCCCAGTTAGATTTGTGATTACATTTAAATACAGTGCTACATTATGATTTTAAATGCACTTCATTCTTACCTGATTTTTCTTCCGGTTGTTGAATCCCTGTTGATTATGAGTTAGTTTTAAATAAATAATAAGTTCTAACTAAACTAAAAGTTTTAATAGATGGAATTTTCTTGGCAGTGCCTGGGTGGTGTGATGCAGCTTCCATTTCCTGATTATTAAACCCACTTTACTCACTCCAAATATTTGGATATTTTGTGCCATTTCAATAATCTATGCATTATGTTACAGGCCAGTTATCACTCACATAGAGAAAACAAGCAATTTAATGTACTGTGATTAATATGTCTCTACTTGTACAAGTATCTGATACTTGTGAATGTGCAGATCTGGATAAATGACCTAAACTACATATAATCATGTAGTATGAATTCAAATAAACATTAGATGAAGCTGTAAATTCTAATTTCTGTACAAAGAGAATAGATTGATTGAGTGATAAAATCAACAAGGTCAAGTGTAATTACCACCTTCCTTCCTCTGATTCTGCTTCTCTGGCAACAGAAAATATAAAAGGCAGAATTGACTTATTTACTTAAGTAAATATGGTATAAAAATCAAGCATGGACAAACCAATATATTTTAAAAATCTGGCTCATTTGTACATGTACAGTATGTGAT
>JAAIIK010020521.1:290000-313997 GCA_014706435.1 Silurus glanis
TGATAAAATGAACAAGATCAAGTGTAATTACCATCTTCCTTCTTCTGATTCTGCTGCTCTGAAAACAGAAATATAAAAGGTTGAAGTGACATATTTACTTAACAAGTAACAAGGCCTCACTGAAATTCTCTATGAATTCTAAAAAGGTGAATCCCTTATAATTACTGACTGTTCTAATGATTTGCCTTCACATTATTGTTTTATGAATGTCATTAATTGTGTCTTGTGCCAAGAAGCCATGCAGTACTGACAGACAGACATACATGCTCTTTACTTACAGCTCTCACGATAATAGGACAAAGAAGTTTTGGTGTATTTACCTTCAATCATCTTTTTCTGCGCCTCTGAAACCAGAAAATATAAAATATTAAGAAGTGCTGGCAAACATATGACCCACTCTCTGGGACATGCCTGATAAAGATCCAAATCTAACCCACCTAATATGTGTATTCTAAATGTGTAAACTCTGAAGGTGATCAGGTTTGTTAATAAGTGGATGGGAATACAAGGTGCTGCAAGCTCTTTCACTGTGCACTCGGACAGCAGTTAAGACTCTGCATTACTGATCAGAAGGTTGAGGGCTCAAGACTCTGCACTGCCAAACTGCCACATTTGGGCCCTTGAGCAAGGCCCTTAGATATCTATGCTTCAGAGCTACTGTACTTACTGTGCTGTGATGTACTATGCCTTGTGAAAGTATTTAGACCTTTTATCACTTCGGATATTTATTTCTAAAGTACATTATATCTTACTTCTATGGAATGCTCTTTATTATTCATTTCATTCAAATTTACATCCTGACAAAAAATACTTTTTATCCAGAAAATGTTACAGCAACGTTAATAATGCACAGGTATATACAAATGTTAAAGTAATTGTGTCCTTGTTAATTCAAAATTATTTTATCATAGTAACTTGGCAGCTTCCACATCACAGGGGTTGAATACTTATGTAAGCAAAATACTTATTTTTTTTCCCCAAGAATTTTTCCCAACAAAAAAAAAAACAATGTTAAATTTCAATAATTAATTTCAAGTTTCAGTGTTTTAAAATAAAACATTGAACACAAGGCAACTTTATCGCACCATTTATAATTCAGTATTATGATGTAACTGATCAGGGGGTTGAATACTTTTGTAAGACGCTGTGTATTTCACAAATAAATGCTGTTTTTAACTGAACTGAACTGAAGGGTTTAACGGAAAATCTACCATCACAGGTTTTTATCTTGATTGATTGATTGTTAATAAAACATAAAATTGCTCTAAATTCTACCCTCGGCCTGAACTGCACCATCCTGTGGCAAGGAAAAGCTGTGACGCTTTAACCCTGTGACACTGTGTAAATCACAAATAAAAGCTGTTTGTAACTGATCTGAACTGAAAGGTTTAAAGGAAAATCTGGTATTAAAGGTCTCTCTCTGGTTGGATAATGTCTGACTGGTTTCACTTATAAAAAAAAAAGCTATAAATTATAACTTCGGCCCATCTGCACCTTCCTGTGACTCTTCACCATGTTAACGTCAAAGATATCAATACAGTGTCACAATTTCCCAGTTAGATTTGTGATTACATTTAATTACAGTGATATGATTTCAAAAGCACTTCATTCTTACCTGCATTGTTGTTCAGCTTTTTTATCTCTGATGATAAAACGCATGAATTAAAAAGATGAACAGAACATAAATGTATAGCATTTGCTTTAAAGGCAATACAAGTTCATATATCACAGTTTTTCAGATATTTGCAAAATAAAATAGAAGTTCAGGTGTAATTACCGTCTTTCAGTTCCTGTATCTGTTGGTCTAAAATAGATTATATTAATTGTTAATATAAATAATATAAACATTTGGATATTATTTTATACTGTTCCATTTCAATAATCCATGAATTCTTAGTACTTTATATCTTACTTCTATGGAATGCTCGTTAGACATAATTTCCTTCAGATTTACAGCTTGGTTAATTTTAATTGAGTGATAAAATTAACAATATCAAGTGTAATTACCATCTTCCTTCTTCTGATTCTGCTGCTCTGAAAACAGAAAATATATTCGGTTCAATTGACATACTTAACAAGAAACACTGTTTATGTAAAAATCAAGCAAAAGTCTGGAACAACAAAGGGATGTTCCTCTGCCTGGCATCATGCATCACTATCAAATGTGCCTAATGAGTGATGCCATAGACAAACTAATATTTGATCAAATCTGGCTCATTTGTACATGTTCTGTATGTGACATGTATTGTACATGTAATTATCCCAAATATTTTCTCTGAGAAAAACAAAAACAAAGCACTACTGAGTACATTTTAGTGGTTCCCCTATTTCCAGTATCCACATTCTTTCTGAAGCCTCACTAAAATATTCTATGAATTCTAAAAGGAAAATCCCTTATAATCACTGACTGTTCGAATGATTTGTCTTCACATCATTGTTTTATGAATGTCATATACATGGTGTCTTGTGCCGAGAAGCCATGCAGTACTGACAGACAGACATACTCTCACGATAATAGGAAAAATAAGTTTTGGTGTAATTACCTTCAATCGTCTTTTTCTGCACCACTAAAACCAGAAAATATAAAATATTAAGAAGAGATAGCAAACATATGACCCACTGTCTGGGACATGCCTGATAAAGTTACAATTAATATTATTGTGTAGACATTAACATCTGATCTGATCTGATGCTGGAAGGTAAACAGGTTTAGGTTTGTTAGTACTTGAATATGAGCAAGATGCAAGGCTCTGGGTAACAGATCAGAAGTTTGAGATTCAAGCTTCCACACTGCCAACCTGACATAGTTGTATCCTGCTTATCGATACTGGTATCGATACTACTCTCTATAATTTGTTGCAAAAAGACATGATGTGAAAAAATTTTGAACATTTTATCTTTTTGTTTTTACTGCTGATCTTTAGTACTGCAGTTTATACATGCCTCTAACCAAAAAGAAAAAGGCGCATAAAGCACATTTTTTATTAAAAAGGCCCTTCAGGAACAAAAGAGAGAGAGAGAGAGAGAGAGAGAGAGAGAGAGAGAGAGAGAGAGAATTTCCTCGGCATACCACAAAAAATACAGGTTGGATCGTACTTGCTGATAACTTGCTGAATTATGAAAATCTGCTAAATAAAATAAATATGAATATATTCATTAATGCATACAATTACATAATTAATAAATTATAAATAATAAATATAATATAGTGCTCTTCATGCAAGCGCACCATCTAAAAAACAAATGGCACACTGTATCAGCAATTCATCTCTAGGGCCGCTTTTCTAAAGACAGCAGACCGGAAGGCGGAAAAACTATCGGTATGAATTTTTAGTTCCAGTAATCAACTATCAGT
The DNA here is from genome assembly GCA_014706435.1 of Silurus glanis. Taxonomy (NCBI): domain Eukaryota; kingdom Metazoa; phylum Chordata; class Actinopteri; order Siluriformes; family Siluridae; genus Silurus; species Silurus glanis. The sequence continues at coordinate 293,356 of JAAIIK010020521.1, forward strand.
GCCGATTCATGGTGTCCCCAAAGACTACTAGTAAAGGTTTATTATATAATGAATGTTACCTTCGCATGAGGCTGAGGCAGGAGAGTTGCAGTTGGAGATGAGAGACATAGTAAATAAAGTGCATTGCTGGAGGTAGAAGCGTGTTTTGTTTTTAAATGTTTTGCCTCCTTTGTTCACTGTTACACTACTGCACACTACTTTGTTGCATCTGATGCACTGGTGTCGCTTAGTCTTGCAACGTTAACCCACATTTTTGAACGTTACAACATTACCGCCATGATTCTCACACACACACACACACACACACACACACACACACACACACACACACACCGCACGTGCGCATGGATATCACACGTGCAATGAGGAAACGTTGGCCACGTGATTACATCATTCGGGTATGGAAAATGACAAGCAGCATCTTTTAATTCGTCATTAACACCGAAGATAAAACAATACAAGTATCGATAACAGTACAGTTTGTCCTGAAGCTCATCAGTAATCTGGCATTTACACAATTATGTACCAGTCAAAAAAAATATCGGTTCTCTGTACCCATCCCTTTCTCCAGAGTACTGTACTGTACTGCACTCTGACCCCAAGGTTCTAAAAAGCTTGGATATTTTAAGGAAAGTATTTCACTGTGCTGTAATGTACAATGCCTTGCAAAACTATTTAGACCCCTGACTAATTATCTCATTTTACTGACTTACAGATTACAATTTTACTATGTTCAATATTTTCTTTTATACACTGCAACTTGAAATCAATTATTGCAAGGCGACTTTTCTTGGTCAGGAAATATACTTTCAGGGAGACTTGGGAGCCTGATGGCACTTTCGGAGGAGTCTTGAAGCGAGCGTCGCCTTCAGAGGGATTTTGAAGTGCGACAGCGCCTTAGGGGAGACTTGGAAGCGCGATGTCGCTTTCAGAGTAGCTTTGAAGGGCGACTGTGCCTTCTGAGGGACTATGAAACATGACAGCACCTCCAGAGGAACTTGGAGATGAAACGTCGCCTTCAGGGGGACTTTGGGTCGCGATGGCGCTTTTGGAAGGGTCGTGAAGTGTGACGGCGCATTCTGAGGAACTATGAGGCATGACAGCACCACCAGGGGAACTTGGCGACAATGTTCCATTTCTGTCACGGTCCGGCGGAGGTACGACATCCTTTTCGCGGCATGGTGGCGGTAAGGCGATCCTTTCACGGCCAGGAGGCGCTACAATGTCCCTTTCACAGCCAGGGGGTGGTACAACGTCTCTTTTGCGGCCAAGCGGCAGTACGACGTCCTCTTCGCGGCCGGGCGGCGGTACGACATCCTCTTCACGGCCATGCGCCGGTACGATGTCCTTTTCGCGGCCGGGGGGGCGGTACTACAACCCTTTTGCAGCCGGGCGGCGGTTTGACGTCCTCTTTATGGCTGGGCGGCAGTACGACGTCCCTTTTCCAGCCCTGGAGCAGAGCAGAGTGCTTGGGGGAACACTGGAGCGGAGCGCTCGGTCGAACACTGAAGCGGAGCGGCGTGCTCGGAGGAACTGAAGGGGCAGAAATGGAGGTCCACCATTGTCATCCTGACCATCCCCAAGAATTGCCTGATTAAAAATTGGTGTATGAGCCAAAATCGCCTCCTTTAGCGCTCCACAACTTACTGGCTGGAGAGAGAGCATCTCCAGACAGGAAGGAAATGAAAAAGGCTCGCTTGGTGGGGAATTGGGATGACTGTGTCCCAATAAATTCGCAGGTGCTTACCAGCAAGCCGCTCCATTCGGCCACATTGCTGGAGAAACTAGGCGGAAAGGCCATCGGGTTCAAGGAGGTGCATGATCCCATGCCGGCAAGCATGATCCGCGAGAAGGCAGCAGGTAGCTTCCGGGTGAAATCCGGTGCATAATTGAGCTGCCGATTCATCGCGGTAGAGCAATTTCCTTGCGTGATTCGGTTTCGGTCGGTTCTTCTGTCAGGGCGCAGACCACGCGGAGACAACGGGAGTAACTCTATCATGTTTACTGTTAAACGAAACAACACCAAAGTCAGGGAGAGTTACGAACCGTGAAGCAAAGTGAATCCGGAAGACGGGTAAGATCCGCGCAGCAGGTATAATCCTAGGAACGTGTATAATCCTCGGAACGGGGGTAATCCACGGGACGGAGATAATCCGCGGGACGGAGATAATCCGCGGGACGGAGATTACCCACAGAGCGGTAATCCGTGCGATCGGCACAGGAAGTAGGAACCAGCGGGAAATGCTGGCAGTCGGGAGTCCAGGAGATCACAAGCATGACCTTTTAGAACCGACAGCGAGTGACTCTGGAACGGGAGTTTATAAAGGTAAATCGGTAACGAGGGACAGGTGTTGGTAATCAATGTATAAATAAACTTTCCTCACATAGTGATTATAAAATGTAGATTTGCAGAAAGACAATATGTCCCTTTACCATCAAAACATTTGATAATTATTATTAGATCATAGGAAAAACTATTTTGATAATAATAAAGTTATGGCTAAAATATTAATTGCCAATAAAATATTTAATAGTAAAGATATTTAATTAAACTTTCAAACAATACTAACTGACCCTCACAATATACATGCTTCCCTTAGGAAATATTATTCGAAGGCATGAAATTAGCTTCCATTGTTATGCTGATGATACCCAGCAATATATCTCATCAAAACCAGGCGATACAGCTCAATTAGCTCGGATAACTGAGTGTGTTAAAGAAATAAGAGATTGCATGACCCATAACTTTCTACTATTAAATTCTGATAAGACGGAGATTTTGCTCATCGGCCCAAAAACCAGTATACAGAAGCTCCAGCATCTCAACCTGCATTTAGACGGATGTTCTGTAACCAATAGTTCAACAGTAAAAGACCTGGGAGTTATTTTAGACAGCAACTTGTCTTTCAAAAATCATATCAACCTAGTTACAAAAACAGCCTTCTTTCACCTTAGAAATATTTTTAAGCTAAGAAACATGTTATCTATATCTGATGCAGAAAAGCTCGTCCATGCGTTCATGACCTCCAGAATAGACTATTGTAATGCACTACTAGGTGGATGTCCTGCATCATTAATAAACAAGCTTCAGGTAGTTCAGAATGCGGCAGCAAGAGTTCTTACTAGGTTAAGAAAATATGATCATATAACCCCAATCTTATCGTCCCTACACTGGCTTCCTGTTAAGTTTCGAATAGACTACAAACTACTACTTCTTACTTATAAAGCCCTAAAAAGCCCTCCCATGTATCTCTCCAGTCTTTTAACACGCTACAATCCGTCACGCTCCCTGAGATCCCAAAACTCTGGGCTTCTAGTAGTTCCTAGAATAGCAAAGTCCACTAAAGGCGGTAGATCATTCTCACATTTAGCTCCTAAACTCTGGAACAGTCTTCCTGACAGTGTTCGGGGCTCAGACACACTCTCCCAGTTTAAGTGTAGATTAAAAACGTATCTTTTTAGCAAAGCCTACACATAACATACATCTCACATCATAACCTTGTGCTCCAGAACATATGATCACATGCACATTATCAACTTGTGCTGTTAATATCATGAACAGCAGCTACGCTAATTCCTCTCCACTGCTTCTCTTTCTCTCCCCATCCCGAGGCATCCTGAGGTTTGGCCAGCTCCAGTCACGTCCCACCTCATGAAGATTATGGACCTTTGAAGAAGTAGATGCCGAACTTGCAAACATCCCGAACCATCTAGGGACGTACCAGTGCCAATTGGATCCCACTACATGTGTGGAGTTTTGACATTGGACCTCCTGGAGTGTTTAAAAGCTCTGGCATGGAGAAGCTGGTGCTGGATCTGTGATGATCACAAATGTTGAGTGTTGGCTCAGTAGCTCCTAGTTTTATAACCATAAAGACTGTAGAAAGAACATTATTTATAATCTTATACTCCAGTGCTCATGTTAGTTCTCACTCTCCAGTGTTCTGAATTGTTGAAAGATTTATGATCAAACTCTTGATGTCACCCAAATGAGGATGGGTTCCCCTTTTGAGTCTGGTTCCTCTCAAGGTTTCTTCCTCATAACATCTAAAGGAGTTTTTCGTTGCCACAGTCTTGCGGGCTTGCTCAGCAGGCTTGCTCATCAGGGATAAATGCACACCATTCACCTTGACTGTTGATTTCTGTAAAGCTGCTTTGAGACAATGTCTGTTGTGAAAAGCGCTATAGAAATAAACTTGACATGACTTGACTTATTTGTTTATTAAGAAATCACACAAAGTTTTGCTAACTTGTTAAAATAGTTCTTTATTTTCACAAAAGGTGAACAGGTGGACCTTGGCATGACATGGTAGACAGAGGCTTTAATTGGTAAAATAAGAGAACAGAAACATCAGAGAAGCAAGAGAAACAACAGGAAACCCTCAAGCAATATAAAAAAAATCAGGAATTAATTTTCTGCATCACTCTAATTGACTTTCCCCCTTACTTTTAAACAGTCAGAGCAATCTATAGAGAACATCTGTTAAGAGCTTGTGGTTCTGGAATTAGGCAAAGCATCTGCCAAACATGGTACCACCTGATGTCCTCCCAGGGACTTGACCAAAAGAACTTGTGCCGTTGTGGTGCAAATAATTTGTTACTGTAATTAAGTCGATTTTCCTGGTATTAGTACTTTACTTCACTATTTATTTATAAATATAATATATTTAAATATAATATTTATGATGTCTACTTAAATAAACCAATTCACTTTGAAAACAAATTACAAGACCTAATATTGTCAGGGATCCACCTGCCACGCCCCCTTTGGCGGCTGTCATGCTGCCGCTATCTTTGCCGCTTTCGGCCTTGATATCAAACACCTGGGACTCGTTAGCCACTCACCTTTATAAACTCCCATTCTAGAGTCACTCGCAGTCCGTTATTGCACGTTATGCTGGGAGGACTCCAGACTCTCTCTCATCGTGTGGACCACGCCTCTTTCCAGGTGCACCACGGATATTACCTTTAGCTTCGACGTCCGTCTCGGACTGTGTGGGCCTCGCCTCTTCCAAGGCATACCACCGATATCTCCTCAGCACTTCGGCGTATTCGGATATTAACAGTTAACAGTGTGACACTGGTAACTGAAACAGGTAGTAGTAATGACTAAACTATTAAAACAGGTAGTAGTAATGACTACTTTTTACTTAAGTCATGTCAGAACCCAAACTGCTTTACTTTACCTTGAGTAAAAATGGATAGTCTGTACTTCAACTTTTACCAGAGTATTAAAAAAAATTTGTATCTGTACTTTTACTTAAGTGAAGGATGTGTGTACGTCTGACTTTGACTAAATCATTTCTGGTCTCATTTGGATATCTTGTCCCAATCTTATCGTCCCTACACTGGCTACCTCTTAAGTTTCGAATCGACTACAAACTACTGCTTTTCACTTACAAAACACTAAATGGTTTAGCTCCCAATTATCTTTCCAGTATTCTAACATGCTACAATCCGTCACGTTCCCTGAGATCTCAAAACTCCGAACTTTTAGTAGTTCCTAGAGTAGCAAAGTCCACTAAAGTTGGAAGAGCATTTTCACTTAGCTCCTAAACTTGGAATAGTCTTCCTGACAGTGTTCAGGCCTGAGATACACTCTCCCAGTTTAAGTGTAGATTAAAAACTTATCTTTTTAGCAAAGCCTACACATAACAAACATCACATCATATCCTTGTGCTCCAGAACATCTGATCACATGCACATTTATCAACTTGTGCTGTCAATATCATGAACAGCGGCTACGCTAATTTCTCTCCACTGCTTCTCTTTCTCTACCCATCCCGAGGCATCCTGAAGTTGCTCCAGCCCCAGTCACGTCCCACCTTATGAAGATTGTGGACCTTTAAAGAAGTAGATCCCTGCAAACACCCCGAACCATCTAGAGGCGTACTAGTGCCAATTGGATCCCACTTCATGTGGAGTTTTGACATTGGACCTCCTTGAATGTTTAAAGGCTCTGACATTGAGAAGCTGGCGTTGGATCTGTGATAATCGCAAATGTTGAGCTATTTTATGAGTTGCTCAGTAGCTCCTAGTTTTATAACCACAATGACTGTATAAGACTGTAGAAAGGACATCACTCATAACCTTACACTCCAGTGCTCATGTTAGTTCTCACTCTTCAGTGTTCTGGATTGTTTAAAGACTTTAATCACAGTCTTGATGTCACCCAAATGAGGAAGGGTTCCCCTTTTGAGTCTGGTTCCTCTCAAGGTTTCTTCCTCATGTCATCTAAGGGAGTTTTTCCATGCCACAGTCGCCATGGCTGCTCATCAGGGATAAATACACACCATTCAGTTTAACTGTTAATTTCTGTAAAACAGACAATGTCTGTTGTGAAAAGCGCTATAGAAATAAACTTGACTTGACTTGACTTGTGTCTTTCCATTTGCAGGAGACATCAAATGAATGTTGAACATCAGTTAGAGTGACTTCCTTAATTTTAGTTTGAATGATACACTTCCTTACAGTATGTAGGATCTACAGGGTATTTTGATCTCTTCTTAGAGTAGCCAAAAGCTGTCAGGGTTACTTTTGGAGCTTGTACTTCTTAACTACATTTCCAGTGACCACTTTCGCAATCAACTGTTTATCTTTGGTTTTGTAATTTTTATATGTTATTCTGATTCCAATCAGATTAAATCAATGTGTGAAAAAAAGCTCTTCAAATTGCAGTTACCCAAAAAAACCTTGACTTTTGTACATGGTGATTTGGATGCACTTTATTTCTTGGCCCTAAAGAAACGCATTTTATATTTTTCAGTTTTTGTTTTTTCTTTTTTTAAAGCTGTGCCTCCAATGTTAAAACTTTTTCATTTTTTTCGTTCGTTCAAATCCATTCTCCTTGAAGCCATTGCCTAAGACAAAATATTTGTGGAATTTTTAGTAAGATTTTATGGAGTTAGTTATCAATATGTCAAATAATGTGAAAATAAACAGTTGATAATTGTCCTTCAAAAAAAAAAAAAAATTTTTACTTTTGAAAGAATTCTGTATCTGAACTTCCATATTCAGCAGTTTCAGAAATATTAGGAGAGTTGGTTGGTGTCTCTGACTATAGCAAAGCACTAACTCTGGCTCTGGCTTGCCTTTTTGCCTTCTTCCATTTTTTTCATTCTGTCCTTTTCATTCTCTCACTGAGCTTATTAATACTCTTTTTCTTTCCAGTCTCTATGTCTTTTTTCTATTTTTCCCTTTGTCTTCTACTCTCTGGGTCATCACAGCATTCCCTATATCTTCTAGCTATCTCGGCTCTATTTAGATTTATTCCTGGAAATAGAAATTCTAAACAATAAAATACTTTCCTTTACTGCTTTTCCCCCCTTTAATTGGTGGTACAGCTAAACTAGGCATACCTAGTTTTTTTTTATTAACAGACAATGAAATCCATTATATAAACTTTTTTAAGGACAATATTATCCTTTATATGGACTGATACAGATATTGCCAAAAATGGTTTATATTGCCCATTCATGAGTATCATCTACTGGTGTAATATGTGTGCTATAACTGTTATAATATGTAAAATAAACATCAAAATGTGTCAAAAACAATGCACTTGTCCACCCTGTAAATGAAGACTTGGTGTCAGGCTGGAAATTTATGGCTAAAGTTAGCATTTAATTATTAAAACGGTCATCAGCAAGGGAGCGTTCCCACCAACTCACCCCCTCTCTATGCACTAACTAACAAACAGGGCAACACTAATTACTTAAATATCCACTTACACCTGTGTGACCAACATATCCGGAACTGCATACAAAAAACAAAATAAAAGACATACATTTTCTGCACTTACATACCAGCCCCTGATTATTACACAATAAACCTGTAATAATCACCAACAATCAAAATACAATATAAACAATATGCAAATTTCATAACTCATTGTTGTACATTATTTCCTTTTTTTGTTTAACAATATACTTATATTATATATTATAAGCAGAGTGAAGTTCAGCTTCAAGAATACGACAAATTTTGGTAATTGGCCTGGTCAAGCAGGTACTCATAGTTTTGATGTTAACTTGCCGTGTGAATCCTTTTTTGTCCTTTATCGTGTGAAGAATCTTGCCCATGATCCAAGAACTTCTAGGTGCATTATCGTCCACTACCAGTACAACATCTCCCACCTGAAGGTTGCGTGTCTTTACCATCCACTTTTAGCGTTCTTGTAGAAGAGGTAAATATTCACCAATCCATCGTTTCCAAAATAGGTTAGCTAAATATTGAATTTGACGCCATCGTCGATGGGCATACATCCTTCTCGAACAATCCAGGAGGTAGTGCAAGCTCTTTTTTAAGAAGGAGAAGATGATTTGGTGTTAAAGTTTCCAAGTCGTTGGGATCCAAAGAAGATCTTGTATGGGTCGTTTATTAAAAATGAATTTTATTTCACATAAGAATGTTTGAAGTCCCTCTTCATCCAGACTGTGGCCTTGAAGAATGAAATTCAGTATTTTCTTTATTGATCTGATGAGCCTTTCCCAGATCCCTCCATGGTGTGATCCGGTAGGAGGATTGAAAGTCCATTTTATCTTCTTTTGAAGAAGAACATTGTTAATCTGATTGTGATTCCAATTTTGTATTGCCTCCTGTAATTCACGCTCAGCCCCGACAAAATTTGTTCCATTATCTGAACGTATTTCAGCCACTTGTCCTCATCGAGCAATAAAACGTCTTAGTGCATGAATAAATGAATCAGTGCCCAGTGATGCGATCATTTCAATGTGAACAGCTCTAATAGCCAAGCAGATGAAAATGACTCCATAGCGCTTTAAGATGGTTCTTCCTCGCTTCACCTAAAAAGGGCCGAAACAGTCTACTCCCACATGAGTAAAGAGTGGTTTGTCTGGTGAAACTCGATCTTGAGGCAAATCAGCCATCTGCTGATGTCCTGCAATTCCATTGAACCTTCTGCATACAACACATTTTGATAGAATAATTCTTATAGCTGCACTTGCTCCAGGGATCCAATATCGCTGTCGAAGTGTGGCCAACATTTAGTTACGTCCACTATGTCCTACTTCTTCATGAATTTGTCACAGAAACAAGTTAGAGATGTGCAAGTCTTTAGCCAATATGATTGGGTGTTTAGAGTCTTCAGGAATCAATGCTTTATCAAGATGTCCACCAGCCCTGATGATTTCAGACTGCAAAATTGGATTAAGACTTTAGAGCGGACTATTTTGATTGACTACTCCATTCTTTCATAGACTTGTCAGTTCCTCAGAAAATCTCTTTCCTTGAGAAAGTCGGATGATTTCCATTTCAGCCTTCTCCAATTCTTCCAAAAAAAGCAAGTCTTTACACACAGCATATTTGAACTTCTGCATTTCTTTATTAATAGTCATCCTTTGTTGATTTGGATCTGCACCAGGGCGAACAAGATTAGTCTGTAGTCGTTTTCTTTCCTTGCTAAGATCCATCAAGATTCTTTTTAGACGAAGGATGCATGCTACAGATTTCTTTAGTCGAATCCAAAAAGAGAAGTAATTGAAGAGACTTAATACAGAATCAGATTCTTCTTTGACTGCTACCATGTTTACCAGAGTACTTCCTTTGATCTCAGGATCATGAGACAAGATTGCATTCCTGTTGGTGGGATCCATTGGCTATTCTTCTTGTGGTCGACTAGATATGTGGGACCAGAAATCCACATCTCATTCTTCAAGAACGAATCTACTTTCACTCCTCTAGAAGCCAAATCTGATAAATTGCTTGAGGAATTCACGTACCTCCACTGTGATACGTCCAAAGCCTTCAAAATTTCAGACACTTAATTAGCCACAAAGCACTTAAATCTTGAGGTCTTATTTCAAAGGTATTTGAGTACTGAAGTGCTGTCAGTCCAAAAAATGGAACCCTGAAAGGGTATCTTTGGTTCTTTCATCCATATCTTATCAATTCGACTAGGAAGTGTAGCAGCTGTAAGTTCCAAGGGGGGATTGTAATGGGTCTTAACGGTGTAACTCTTGCCTTGCTTACCAGAAGAGTAGAATTTGCCAGTTTTTGGTCACTATGAAGCAGCAGATAGGATACCACACTATATCTTTGCTCGCTTGCATCAGAAAAACGATTCTTTAGAGCAGATTTTACTTCTCCAAACCCATCAGGCTTCAAACATCTTCTGACCTTAAAACTCTCCAAGCAATGCAAATCATCCAGCCAGTTCATCCAATGCTGAACATACACTGAAGGACATTGTCCCATCCTATTCCCTATTCCCTCTCTACACAGATCTTGCAGTATCCTCTTGGCAGACAGAATCACAGGTGACAAAAACCCCAGTGGATCATAAATAGAGCTTACCACTGAGAGAATTCCTCGCCTTGTAAGAGGTCTATCCTTGACTATCACTTTAAAATAAAAGGCATCTGATTCAGCATATCATTGCACTCCCAATGCTCTTTCAAATGGCAAAGTGTCACTATCCAACTCCAAATCATTTACCTTCTTCTCTTTGTCCTTTTCAGGTATAGCACCCAATAGCACGGCTGTTACTCATCCATTTTGTTAAATGAAATCCTCCATTTGCACACACATTAGTGAGATCCTTGTACAGCGGCACAGCATCTGATTCAGAAGGTACAGAAACAAGACAGTCATCCACATAGAAATTGTTGAAAACAACATCAAGTGTCTTAGAGTCAAATATATCCTTTTGATCCATTGCACATTTCCTCAACGCAAAACATGAGCAACTTGGTGATGATGTAGCTCCAAATAATTGCACCAACATTCTGTATTCCTCTAGATTGCCATTTCCGTTACCTTCTGGCCACCACAGAAATCTCAAGAGATCACAATCTTCCGGGTGAACTCGGACTTGATGGAACATGGATGGAACATGGTAATAATGACCATTAATCAATTTTGCTGAATGGGACATATAATCCATAAACTGTTGATCCTCTTTTGACATTCCTGTCTGTTCTTCATGAGCAGTCTCAGGAAAATCAACCTTGAACTGCTGCTTCCACAACTCCTCCAACTTCATTCCTGTAATCCTATTCACTGTAATAGGAGATTGGTCAGCAGCAGCATCTCCATTCATGGTCACTCCTTTAAGTGGTCTGTTAACAGTCCACCCAAACATGGTCGTTACGGCATATGGTCCGTTATCCTGACTCCGTATGATCTCCAAAGGCTCCAATGATTCTGGAACATTAGCTCCAATCAAAAGCTCAATACCAGCATTAATTGTAGGTAAGCAGATATGAATCAAATGAGGCCAACATTCAAGGTCTTTCTGTAAGGCAATGTTTGCTGTGGTCACAGGCATGGTCTTCTGTGTGTACACTTCAGGCAATGCACAATAAACTTCTTGATTTAACCCGGAAACCTCCAAGTCTTTCAAAACATAGCTACCAATTTACTTATCTTGACTCACAGTTCTGAGAAGAATGTTAACTCTCTTTCCAGGGAGGTTGAGCTTGTTCATCAAACTTTCCATACAGAAAGAAGCAGAGCTTCCAGAATCAAGAAAGGCAAATGACATTACCACACTGTTTCCCTTTTTTGATTTAACACACTGGAATGATAAATAATGCACAGTTGTCTTTGCCAGCCCCAGTAAGACCACTGGTTTGAAGAGAGACCATAGCACTGCCTACTGCTGGCTACTACTGCCTAAAGTCAGCTTTCTTCTTATCTAAAGTGTCTTCCTTTTCATAAGAATAAATGTGAAGAAGACTTGGGTGTTTGAGACTACATATGTTGCAGATGCTTCTCCTTTTGCAGTCCCTGCTGATGTGTCCTGTATGCAAGCAGCCAAAGCAAATTCCTCTTGTCTTCAAGAAGTTAATTTTTTCACTATGACTTCTTCTGGTAAATTAATCACAACCATCCAATTAGTGTTCACCACCACAAAAGAGACAGATTCTGTTGGTTGTTATCTTACTTTCTTTTAGTTCAGGCATAGCAGTGATCGTGGTAGCAAAACTGCTTCTAGCCTTTGGCTGAATTGTTCTTGTGTTCATCTTCTTACCTCCAGCAGGTGATACATCCTGAATATTACCAAACACAGGATCAGAAAGAATTTTTACTGGTCTCGCAATAAAGTCCACAATATCAGGAAAGGTAGTCTGATTGTGGCGTCGCTCCTTTAACTCATATGCAACGACTCTCCATTTGTCTTTGAGTTTATAAGGAAGCTTTGAGAGGATAACTTGCAAATTAGTGGTGAGATTCAACTCATTCATATAGTTAATGTCTTGCATAGCATTACAACAACTCCTTAGGAAAAGAGCATACTCTTGTAGTGCCTTAGCATGTTCGAATTTTATAACTTTCCATGAAAGAGCTTTCTCCATATATGATGCAGCTACTTTTACCTAATTGCCAAAATTCACCTTAAGCAAAGCTTTAGCCCTTAGATAACCTTGTGAAGGGGTCATAAGCTGGCAACTTCTAACAAGTTCTTTCGGCTGTCCTTGTGTATATTGCTCTAGGAAATGAAGACAATCCCCTGGGCTGTCTGCTTTCTTTTCCACCACCTCCTCAAATGAACGCATAAACTCATAAAAGCGGCATGAATCTCCATCAAAGTAGGGAATTTCTCTGGGTGGAAGTGAAGACAGGTTATGCTGTTTAACCAATAAAGTAGCAATTTTATTCTGCTTACCAATGAGCTGAAGCATGCTTGTGTGGCACACATCGTTTTGAAAATTCTATCCATTAGCATTTCCAATATTCTGATTATCCAATGGTGACAAATTAGGCAACGTAGATTGTGAAGGTTTTAATTTAGATATTGTTGTTGGTTGTTGTTGCACCGACTGGGATTGAGAATTTGAAATCCTTGACATGTTATCAACATGTGATGTATGAAATACAGGCAAGGTGTCAGGGATCCCCCTGCCACGCCCCCCTCGGTAGCGGTCATGCCGCCTCGTTATCCCGTGCATGCCTTGAATACCGACAGCTGTGGCTCATTAAGGATCAGACTTTATAAACTCATGTTCTCAAGTCACAGGCTGTCGGTTCTTGAATTGTCATGCCGGTGAATCCCATGGCTGCTCGACCGCCAGCATTCCCCGCTGGTTCTGTCTCTGACGTTCCGTGTAGGATTACTCTTTGCCGTTGGATTTACTTTCAGTTCTGGTTTTGCTTTCTGTTGAACATTTGCTCGCATAGTGGATTACTCGTCCCGAGCGGATATTCTTTGTTTGATTTTCGTCACGGCTTAAGAGTGTGTTTTTGGTTGAACTGCTTAATAAAGACAATGATTGAGTTATTTCCGCTTCCGCGTCATCAGCCTGACACAAAGACTGCTGGCACACTAACTGTATAAACAAATTATTTCACATTAGAATGAAGAGGTTGAGACAATTCTATTGATGGATGTATGCGATTCTGAACGCACAGCTTGATAAACCTTTACTCTGGCCATTGACTCTGCCATTTTAGTTTCCAAATCCAGTTTTTCCCTCCTTTTCCTCAACTGTTCCTCTTGTTCCTCTAATTCATGTTTCTTTTGCAGCATTTGTTGAGAGGCCAATAAAGCAGCCAGTTCTGCCAGTTTGTTACTTTCCACCTCTATCACTGAGAACATCCGAGAGTTTCTTAAAGGGGCATATATCACATTATGACAGGGTGGACAGCAATTTCAGGGGCATGTGCAAAATGCTTTATATCATTATGAAAACAGAATATAAATAATCTAAATTACTTATTTTATCCAATAACTTGTTGAGGACAATATGAACATAAGAACATTCAAAAATGATCTTAATTGTAAATAATTGTTTTTTTTTGTAATTAATTAATTTATGATTTTAGCTGCCTATAATTTGGTAGCATTAATTAGATTGCACATTAGAACTGTATTACAGATATTTTATCTTTTTTTATGTTTACTTGTTTGTGTTGCTCTGAAAATAGGTGATATTAAACTTTAGTATTAAACACATGACAAAATTTATGTAAAAGACACAATCGCACTTCACAGGCTCATTAAACTGGTCCTACTCTAAACATAGTAATTCAGTTTCTGTGATCTAACACACCAAATACAGATAATCAACTTTGTAAAGAAAAACCCTTTGTAAAGTCAAATGAGTGTGAAGAAACATTTACATGTGCAGGACAGGGTGACCGTTAATGTGTTTTTGGGAACTAAAGATATGGTATAAAGTATAATTTATGCTAGAGATGTTATGAATAAAAAGTGTTAAAAAATTTACCTTTCTTGTACCATAGAACTGAGATAAATATCAATCCAACAGCAACAGCAAGACATGCCAAAACTAAAATGCCAACAATCTTCTTCCCAGCAGCAAAAAATGGACCTAAAATTAAATATTTACATATTAGCAAATATACAAGTTTTCAGATATTAAAAAATCTGTGCAAGAATTAATCAATACAATCAAATCACTTTAACAAAGATCACTGTGGCAGAAAAACAATATATACAATAAAATAGTAATAATAGGTCATTATTAATCACCGCTTCTGTAATGATTATAGTGATTTAAATTTAAATTCAGATCAGAATGTAATCATCTAAATCTAGTTTTAATCATAGACACTTACTGTTAATGATAACCTCTGTCTCCTTCATGTGATGATTTTGCTGAAGTCTGCAGTAAAATCTGTTGGAGTCACTTTTATCATGAACATGAACAGTGATACGACTTTTCACACTGAAGAGTTCAGTGTCTCTGTGTATCTGTGTGTCTTCAGCAGGCAGAGTGGCTCCTTCTCTGTCCAGCCACAGAACCTTGGGTTCAGGTTTCCAGCCTCTGGATCCACACAGTAGATTAATCCCTCCTGAGTTATCATAACTCTCTATTGTAATCACCGGCTTGCTGCCCTGAACTGCAGTCATTAAACAAAATACATTGGTTTAAATCAGATGAAAGTATGTAGAGCTGTTAATCTCAAAAAAATTTTCTAACAGATTTTTAGATTAGAAAAAGAGTGCCTCTGTGTCTGAGTGTTGAGTGACATAACACAGAATATATTAAATATTATAACATAACTTCTGAGTTCAAATTAATTAATAAAATTAGTCAAAAATAAATCATTTCTTTATATTGCATTGATTTAGAAAAACAAAATAAAATTATTTAAACACTTATAATTCAGAATATTAGCAACAATGGTAATTGAATATTTTAATACAAAATTTAAATGTAGTTCTAAAATGCAATTAGCATATTAATGACTATAGCCTACAAAATATTTAATTCTGGAAATATGTTTAAAGTTTTTTAATGATAAGTCCACTACCAAAACTACTTGTGTAGTGTGAAAAATAATTGGACCACTGCTGCTGAAGCTTTATGCAATCTCAGTCGTAATTCTTTAAAATAGAAATAGATCTTACCCTCAACAATGACATGAACAGTGATGTCCTTAGACCTGGATTTGTCAACAACAAGACACTTGTATTCTCCTTCATCACTCAGTTTGAGAGCTGAGAGTTTGAGTGAAGCGTTGCCTTTCTGAAGCTCCTCTTTGAAAACTGAAGTTCTTCCTCTGTACGTCTGAGCCTGCTTTTCATTTCTGTCTTCACGATCCTTATAGAGATGCACTAACAAGTCCTCCACATCTAGCCTGTACCACTCCACTGTCATGTCCACAGCGCTGATGCTGGGGTTAATATTACAAGGCAGAACCAGGTCTTCACCAGCTACAGCTATAATAGGATTTTCGGGACCAACCACCTGTAATAGCTCTGTGATTTCAGAAAACATATAAATGGTAATTATTAATATATATTTTCTGTATACAACAAGATGAACTGCAATTTGACCTGTATACCTCATCTAAAACTAATGATAACTACAATGATCAATTTAATAAGAATAAGAATTTCTAAACATACACACAAACAAACACAGACTTAAGCTCACAGGAATGGCAGACAAGATTTCTTGTAACTTGTTCCAGAATTACAGGAAGAATAAAATATGGAAAAGAAAGAAAAAGTTCATTAACTACACTACACTAACTACACTAATACTACATCATCTGTCAAACATATTGGAAGCACTGTTATGACACAGGCATATATGGTTCCACATGGAACAGGGCCATTTGGTTTTTGTTGATGATGTAACTTTTTTTTGAAGTAGCAGATGAATTATGATGTGTATAAAGCTTTACTCTCTTCTCAGGTTTGATCAAATGCTGCAAAAAGATAATGGTGACAAGGATGACACTGACAGATCAGAAAAAGCTTTTTAAGTTGAGTCAGTCAACTGCTTTTCAAGTGCTGAAAAAAAACAAAACTGAAAAAAGGATTAACTAACAAAGATAAAAAAAAAAAAACCTTTATAAGAAAACCAGAAATATTGTTAAAGCTGAAAGAAAAGATAATTGGAGCCAGTGAGGGAAGATAACCTTTTTTAAAAAATGGGATGTTTTGTAAAACAATGAAACCACTGGTGCAATTATTACCAGACTTCTGATAGGTGGCACATCAGGGCTAAAACCAATGCACAGCAATGTCTAACAAAATAACAAACATTTGCATGACAGATGTCATAGGCTGCATCTCAAATTGGAAACACTCAAATGTAATTTATAGACAATGGGTACATTTGTCAACGTGTCAGTGTACTGGCCATAATAATACACAGTTTGGAGTCATTATTCATTACTTGTCAGTTCCTCTCTGTCTTCAGCTGATGTTCAGCCAAACCTCCACTGACATATCCCACCACTACCTCTATGGTCACAGCTTTCTGGCCTGCAACTGATTCAACACAATCTTCCTGATGTCTAGCTCAAAGAGTCACCCAGATTACCATTAATCTTTCCCAAATGAAAGATATAAGTTGGTCACCCAGTCTCTCACTATGTTTCCAAGGATGCCAAATTACATAAACATTTGATAAAAATTCGAGGTTTGCTGTTTTGTAGATTGATGGCAAGCTCAGGAAAGCTATTAAGTGACTTGAAAAGCCGATCAAAAATCACAATTAAAAATGCTTTTCTCTGTGATAGGGAGATCTGTCAATAGCCATGAGTGACCACAGTCCTTACAATGGGAGAAACTGATCCATGTGTTTACATAGAGGTGATAGTTAAAAACCCGAGAAAATAGCCTGTTGAAGTGCTGGATGGCCTGGTGGCCTTGTCTGGAGAATATGACAAGATATAATTAATGTAAGTACATATGAACATATGATTGGAACTTCAACCACTTCACACATGGTGAATGGCCAAGAATAGAAGCTTTCAAAATATTTCTGAATTATTATATTAATTTCTAATAGTAACATAAAAATGTGAATAATGTCACGTGACACACGTCACACATGTGTGGAGCAGACATGAGACGAAACCCTTCAAAAGGCCTTCGACCAAGTGAAAGTAATCAATGGTTAGTAAAACCAGACAACCACTGCACTCTCCAGCCCGTATTTTGCTAGAACGTAAGATAAACTATATCAAATGACAAAGGACAAACAAGCAATAAAAGAGATGACACAAATGTTGGTCCCAAAAAAGAAATGTTTGTAATGGATTAATTCGATCCTCATGAGCATTTATCATCCATAAATAGATGGGTTAGTAGAGCGATTGATCAAAGCCTCAAAAAAATGATTCAGGAGTTAATTCATGATGATGCACATAACTGGGATAAGTGGCTAAGCCCCTAGTCTTCACAGTATGAGAGGTCCAACAAGCCTCCATGGGGTCCAAGCCTCCAAATTATAATATGACCATAAACCACATGGCATGCTAGACATCATGCTTAAAAATTGGGAGGTAAGACCTTCTAACTTAAAACTAAATTCATATATATATATATATATATATATATATATATATATATATATATATAATCATTTAAGTTCATTTCTTTTTCATTTCTTTTTCTCATTAATGTACACATAGCACCCCATATTGACAGAAAAACACAGAATTGTTGACAGTTTTGCAGATTTATTAAAAAAGAAAAACTGAAATATCACATGGTCCTAAGTATTCAGACCCTTTGCTCAGTATTTAGTAGAAGCACCCTTTTGATTTAATACAGCCATGAGTCTTTTTGGGAAAGATGCAACAAGTTTTTCACACCTGGATTTGGGGATCCTCTGCCATTCCTCCTTGCAGATCCTCTCCAGTTCTGTCAGGTTGGATGGTAAACGTTGGTGGACAGCCATTTTTAGGTCTCTTCAGAGATGCTCAATTGGGTTTAAGTCAGGGCTCTGGCTGGGCCATTCAAGAACAGTCACGGAGTAGTTGTGAAGCCACTCCTTCGTTATTTTAGCTGTGTGCTTGAGGTAATTGTCTTGTTGGAAGATAAACCTTCGGCCCAGTCTGAGGTCCAGAGCACTCTGGAGAAGGTTTTCGTCCAGGATATCCCTGTACTTGGCCGCATTCATCTTTCCCTCAATTGCAACCAGTCGTCCTGTCCCTGCAGCTGAAAAACACCCCCAGAGCATGATGCTGCCACCACCATGCTTCACTGTTGGGACTGTATTGGACAGATGATGAGCAGTGCCTGGTTTTCTCCACACATACCACTCTGCATTAAAGCCCCGACTGGTGGAGGGCTGCAGTGATGGTTGACTTTCTACAACTTTCTCCCATCTCCCGACTGCATCTCTGGAGCTCAGTCACAGTGATCTTTACCTCTCTCACCAAGGCTCTTCAACCCGATCAGTTTGGCCGGACGGCCAGCTCTAGGAAGGGTTCTGGTCGTCCCAAACGTCTTCCATTTAAGGATTATGGAGGCCACTGTGCTCTTAGGAGCCTTAAGTGCAGCAGAAATTTTTTTGTAACCATGGCCAGATCTGTGCCTTGCCACAATTGTGTCTCTGAGCTCTTCAGGCAGTTCCTTTGACCTCATGATTCTCATTTGCTCTGACATGCATTGTGATCTGTAAGGTCTTATATAGACAGGTGTGTGGCTTTCCTAATCAAGTCCAATCAGTATAATCAAACACAGCTGGACTCAAATGAAGGTGTAGAACCATCTCAAGGATGATCAGAAGAAATGGATAGCACCTGAGTTAAATATATGAGTGTCACAGCAAAGGGTCTGAATACTTAGGACCATGTGATATTTCAGATTTTCTTTTTTAATAAATCTGCAAAACTGTCAACAATTCTGTGTTTTTCTGTCAATATGGGGTGCTATGTGTACATTAATGAGAAAAAGATGAACTTTAAATGATTTTAGCAAATGGCTGCAAAATAACAAAGAGTGAAAAATTTAAGGGGGTCTGAATACTTTCCGTACCCACAGTATATATAAATACGTTAATGTATGTGGAAAGTTCTTTAGATTTTGTACTTAGTTGTGTTATTCAGCCATGATGCACTATTTCAAATAGAAAGTATGTTATGTTTCTTCCTGTTGTTTTAAATCATAAACAGTCTGCAGTAACGTGGTAAACGCTAAAATGTGGGCTTTTAATAATGTTAGTGTTCTGACACTTGGAATTTTAAGATGTAGAATAGTAAATACTATTTGTATTGTATACTAATGTATTGAATAAAAAACATTTTTGCATGTTTTTTTCTTTTCATTTACAATGTCCAAGAACAGTTTTCCATTTAAATGATTTTGTCTTTAATCAGATGAAAATATGGCTATTAAATATACTATTTGTGTAATATTGATGATTAAGTTAAAGGTTTGTTTATTTTTAGACAGATCTATGTGGAGCAATTATGTGGAAACAAATGGAAAGCAAAGTCAGGCACAGCAGCAATACATGTGAGATACAAAACCATGTGAGAGACGAGTAGATGCAGTACATTGGAGATGAGAACAATCGTATGTTTAATGGTCTTTATTTATAAAAAGAGAGATGCAATGTCCACATTGTCTACTTGTGCAGTGCCATTATTGTATGTCATTCCATTTGTGTTGTGGCACGTGACTTTTCCCATGGGTCATAGATAACTAAATCATGTAACAGTTCATAATTGCAAATCCTTTCTTTTAGCTTTAGAGCCATTAAAATCAGTCAGAAGTCTCTCCCTGTTACTGTAGATGAGAAAAAAACACACCTTTCATATGTCTCATTCTTTTTTTTGTGAGCAGTGTGCATTAAATTTCTGAACTACCACGTCAAATTTTCAAATACGAGGGTGGTAAACACCTCTATTGATTAAGGGCCTGCGATGGTGAGACGCAATGTTATCTTCTTTGCATCTCATTCTTCATCAAGGCCCACTGCTTGCAGCTCCTGCTTGTTAAAAAGTTTGCCAATCACAATCAATATTTCCAGTCCGATTCACAGTGACAGGTGGTTTTCCTCTTTCCGTGTAGAATATTGGTGAACATCACCACTAATGGTACCATGTAATGTTTCTTACTTCATTGAAGAAAATTCTTGGTAACGAACATCTTTTATTACGTTTCAGGTCTGCACATGCAACAACTAAACTGCCCACAACAACACTTCCGGATAAGATCTTCTACACAGCGTGCCGATAAATGTGCCGTTACTGACACCTAGTGGTGAGATTAAAAACACTATCCAATAATATCATCATGAAACAAGATTCAATTAATAATATTCTTACAGCAACTAAAACAATTTAAGATTATCTTTTCATTTTTCAGTGTAACACTATCATGCACTTAGAATTAATAAGTAAAAAAAAACACACATATATATGTGTGTATATATGTATATATATATATGTGTGTGTGTGTGTGT
>JAAIIK010020521.1:334721-355346 GCA_014706435.1 Silurus glanis
ACACACACTACACTACACTACACACAGTCTATTATAGTTCATGATTTACTTTAAAATGTACTTTAAATTGTAAAATTGAATTTAAATGAAAAAAAATGGTTGTTTGATGAATATTATATATCATGCATAATTGCATTAGCTATTAGTTGCACAAGCTAACTGTACTAATTCTATATTTTGTAATATCTGTACAGGTTTATTGAAAACTCAAATATAAAATGACTGACATGAGTTCAAATTCTTTAATTAAAGTACAATAGAAACTGCGTGTACTAAAGTTAAAATTGGAGCACCATGTCACAGGTTTGTGTAGAACATAAATGTTCACCTGAGCTCTTTTGACTATTTTGACTTTATATTTATATTTATATTTATATTTATAACTATGTTTACAGATGGAGTTTGTACAGCTATGTTTTTTATTTTGGATTTTATGGAGCTGTTAATAATTAGTGCTGATGAAACACCTAAACTAAGTATTAAGGAGGGGTGTCAGAATACTTTTGTCCATGTAGTGTACTAATGTCGAATGTCAAAATGGTAATTCATTTAAGTAGTGTGTGTGAATTTTTAAAAAATCCTTACATTTCTTTCATGTCTAGAAAATGAGATTAAATGAGTTATCTGAGTTTTGTTGCAAGCATATTGTTACTTTTTTGGTCAAAGCTACATGACTACAGGAGCATGTACAGTCTAACAAGCTCACAGTCATTTTTATGATTAAATTTGATTAAATAAAATAGTTATTGTGGTTTAAAAAAAAATGTTATTCTCACCTGTGTATTTCTTCTCCTTTTGAAGGTCTGAGGCTAAAACATGAAATTGTTTTGGTTATGTTGGGTAAAATCTATATAAATAAAAATCCAAATAGTTTAAACAGTGTAATATAGTCATAAGGTAAAGAGGCAACACAAATCAGATTGCGGATATGAAATGTAATTGTCCTCCAATATTATATATTTGTTGAATGACTAAGCAATGATTATGACTCATTTAGAAAATAATTTATGTACTATATTGTGAGCAGGGCCAGCACTAGCTATAGGCAGAGCAGGCATTTGCTTAAGGGCTCTTGTTGGATGGAGGCCACCATAACAGGTACCTATACACTAGTTTACCAATCAAGACAGGCAACGTAAGACCAGGCTCTTTGTCCATTGGATATAAATATCTGTCACTCACATGAAGTGGAACCAGTTAATATTACCATTTAAATGTGGGTCTCTCTGAATGCATGAATGCTGTGAACAGTGATGAATTGAATTCCAACTTTTCTGCATTCTGACTTGATGGCACAGAAATGCTAAACAGGCACGCAAAGAAATCGCAATTTGTGAAGCAGCTATCTGAGCTGTCAATGTGTATTTTTTATTTTAAAGTATATTTAAAAATAAATGGAGCCTTATTCTGTCGATTCATGTCTGTGACATTTGAAGGTGGATTATTGTTTGCAGTCGTTTTTTTTCTGAGTTTAAAACAATGCTAAAGTAAAAAATACTAAAGAAAAAGTAAATAAAAAGTTTGCAAATAAAAAGAGTAATCGCAGTTAGACTACAGCATTGTTTATTATTTCAAAAAAATAACTGAACTGTCTATATATCTTATAAATTCCGGTGATGTTTACATTATCATGATAGTCTACTTATTCTTTTTAGTTTTTAAATAAATTGTGCTGTTGCATTTACCGGATAAATACAGTTTAAGAAAACAATTGAAGAAGTTAACTATCCTTTCTGCTTAGTTTGTTTCTTTGACATCCACTGTTGATTTGCTTATATAGCACATATTTAGAGTTTTTAAATACAATAGATAATATGATCTACAGTGGGGCCAAAAAGTATTTAGTCAGCCACCAAATGTGCAAGTTCTCCCACTTAAAAAGATGAGAGAGAGAGAAAAAAAATCCAGAAAATCACATTGTCTGATTTTTAAAGAATGTATTTGCAAATTATGGTGGAAAATAAGTATTTGGTCAATAACAAAAGTTCATCTCAATACTTGTTATATACCCTTTGTTGGCAATGACAGAGATCAAACGTTTTCTGTAAGTCTCCAAAAGGTTTTTACACACTGTTGCTGGTAGTTTGGCCCATTCCTCCATGCAGATCTCCTCTAGAGCAGTGATGTTTTGGGGCTGTCATTGGGCAACACAGATTTTCAACTCCCTCCAAAGATTTTCTATGGGGTTGAGATCTGGAGACTGGCTAGGCCACTCCAGGACCTTGAAATGCTTCTTACGAAGCCACTCCCTAGTTGCCTGGGCGATGTGTTTGGGATCATTGTCATGCTGAAAGACCCAGCCACGTTTTATCTTCAATGTCCTTGCTGATGGAAGGAGCTTTTCACTTAAAATCTCACTATACATGGCCCCATTCATTCTTTCCTTTACATGGATCAGTCGTCATGGTCCCTTGGCAGAAAAACAGCCCCAAAGCATGATGTTTCCACCCCCATGCTTCACAGCAGGTATGGTGTTCTTTGGATGCAACTTAGCATTCTTTCTCCTCCACACACGACAAGTTGAGTGTAACCCTCCTATGGTTACGGGGGTATAGGGTTTCGGTGCACAGGAGCCTGTGGTCCCAGCTGATAGATTGAGAATTATGCTGGCCTTTCACCTATAGTTTCTTTATCCAAAGTACAATAAAAAAACAGTAGAAATGTCTATGCCGGTGCCTCCAAATTATAATGGGTACAGTTGATCAGTACGTTCTCAAGTTAGTCAGTTCAAAAGGAAACAATATGAACACAAATATAGAAATACCGGGTATGTAATTAGTTGGGGCCCTCAGCATTGGTGCACGTTTGATAAGGCATCCATTCAGCAACAAAGCAGGTGTTTTCAGATTTAGTTTTCAGTTTTCAATTTACTCATGAAACCAAATGATTCTCACTCAGTAAAACAGGGATTTCTCCAGCTGTATTCCTATACAGCTGGAGAAGGAAAAAACCCGCGAAGAGATGTAGGCGATCGCAACTTCACTGGCAACGCAAGAGTCAGCAAGTTAACACCTGGCTGAAGTCTGTCTGGTTTCACTTGTCGGCTGGGTCCCGAACTCTCCTGATCTGCTGTTAGGCGTCAAATTTGGTCGTCGAATTTCAAAACAAATCGAAACGGTATTCGTTATCCCCGGGCTGACCAAACTTAATCCGAATGTCTAGATATTACTAGCTCCTGGGAAAACATCCCGCACCTCCATTTTTTCTTCTCTCCTCTCTTTTTCCCGTGTTCCCCCAAAATCCGTCCACCTCCGAAACCTGATTGGACAAACAGTCTGTCCCTCATACAGGGAGAAAATCCTCATTTGCTATTTTTCATGCCCCATCAAGACAATATATTCTTACAGTATAACAATAAATGGGTTTGAAAATAAAATGCACACAATGAAATATATACATTGTCCTAAATCCCTAGTATGTTACATGAGTTTTTACCAAAAAGTTCAATTTTGGTTTCATCTGACCATATGACATTCTCCCAATCCCCTTCTGGATCATCCAAATGCACTTCAGACGGGCCCGGACATGTACTGGTTTAAGGGGGACACGTCTGGCACAGCAGGATTTGAGTCCATGGCGGCGTAATGTGTTACTGATGGTAGCCTTTGTTACTTTGGTCCCAGTTCTCTGCAGGTCGTTTACTAGGTCCCCACGTGTGGTTCTGGGATTTTTGCTCACCGTTCTTGTGATCATTTTGACCCCACGGGGTGAGATCTTGCGTGGAGCCCCAGATCGAGGGAGATTATCAGTGGTCTTGTATTTCTTCCATTTTCTAATAATTGCTCTCACAGTTGATTTCTTCACACCAAGCTGCTTACCTATTGTCTTCCCAGCCTGGTGCAGGTCTACAATTTTGTTTCTGGTGCCCTTTGACAGCTCGTTGGTCTTGGCCATAGTGGAGTTTGGAGTCTGACTGTTTAAGGTTGTGGACAGGTGACTTTTATACTGATAACGAGTTAAAACAGGTGCCATTAATACAGGTAACAAGTGGAGGACAGAGGAGCCTCTTAAAGAAGAAGTTACAGGTCTGTGAGAAATCTTGCTTTTTTGTAGGTGACCAAATACTTATTTTCCACCATAATTTGCAAATAAATTCTCTAAAAATCAGACAATGTGATTTTCTGGATTTTTTCTCATTTTGTCTTTCATAGTTGAAGTTTACCTATGATGAAAATTACAGGCCTCTCTCATCTTTTTAAGTGGGAGCACTTGCACAATTGGTGGCTGACTAAATACTTTTTTGCCCCACTGTAGATTGCTATATCTATAGTCTATACTGTTTCAGTAGGAAAGGGAAATATGCCCATATCCAGCCAAAAATTAAATTTTGCCCTCAATTTACTGTATAGAGTACAATATATTTACCTTATATGTGAAAAGTTTCATTATCCAAAATAGTGTAATGTGTTACTGTAAATAAATTACTGAACAAATTACTTTAAGTCCTGGTTGATTTAGTCAGTGTGTCCAGGTGAGTAATAATAAATAGTATAATAAAATTATAATCTCAAACTTACTAAAGTTAGCATTTTAAAGTAATGAGAAAAACATTATTAAAACTCATTATTATTTTACAGTTTAGCCTAGTTAATGACATTATTTGTAATAAACAAATGGCCATGGCCAGAAATAATAAGAAGAAGAGCTGGTCCAGATGACCTTTCATATTTCTTTCTTTTTTATTTTGTTAGTGTTGACCTTAGTTAATGTTTATTATTATGCACATTTAAGTAAATATATTAAAAGACTGATAACAGGTATGGTATAAATAAAAATATTAGAGCTTATATTTGTTTCAAGTGTTTTCTATTTATTCTGAAAGGTGGAAGGAGACTGGGGGCCTCCAAATGTCTAGAACTGACCCTGATTGTGTGATGTTTTTGTGTAGCTACTCGTCTTCTAGAGTCAGCAAAACCTGAACTGTGGTTGAAAAGAAATATGTAAATGTGTTTAATGAAGATTTCCTGAGTGGATTTTATCGTATTTAAATATATATTGGATCTGACTGAGACTATCTGAAATTCAAATCTTGAAATTTTATGTCAAAACTTCACCTGCCATAGTCACTGATTAAACTGAGATAAAGATGGAGCTCATTCAAAAGACTTGTTAAATCCAGTAACCCCAGTCTTTTTCTTATGAAATACCGTTTCACTGTTTGTCAGAAATTGCTTGTGGTAATGGAAATGAATAAATGAAAAGATAAAGATAAGCGTTTGAGTCAAAACCTAATTAAATAATATGTTTTACAAAGAGTACAGACAACTGGACTCCTGGAGTCCAATCTGGTCCTGAAGAAGTCATTGTACTACACTGTACTTCTGACATTCAGCTGAATAACAGCTTTTTTTTTTTTAGTTAAATTGAGTTGGTTAAAACAGGAAAAATAAACATGTGCAGTATTCTTGCTTCTTGGGAATAGAGTTGAGAATATGTAGACTAAAACTGCAGTTTGATTTAAACTATACATGAAATAAAAAAGATTTAAATATTACAGAGTTGGGACTATGTAGGCTAAAGCTATGGAATAAATTGCAGTTTGATTTTGGCTAAGCATGTAATTAAAAAGAATTATTTAAAATATTACCTTTCTTGTAAGAGATAACTGCAGTTACTATCAATCCAACAGCAAGAAGACATGCTAAAACTGAAATGCCAACAATCCACTTCCAAGCAGCAAAGACTTTACCTAAAATGAAACCAAGTTTACAGTTAGATATGTAGTTTAATAAAGTGATCATTACAAAACACTCTTACAAACAAGATCACCAAAATTCTTGTGCAAAAATAGTTTGTGTTCATCATATTTATGTTATATCTGTAACTACCTCAACTGTAAATATAGAGCAAAATTTTACAATCTAAATCTAGGACTTTTTAATCATAGACACTTACTATTAATAATAACCTCTGTCTCCATCATGTGATGTTTTTGTAGAAGTCTGCAGTAGAATCTGTTGGAGTCGCTATAATCATGAACAGAGATGTGACGTTTCACACTGAAGCCCTCAGTCTCTCTGTGTGTCTGTGTGTCTTTAGCAGGCAGAGTGGCTCCTTCTCTGTCCAGCCACAGAACCTCAGGTTCAGGTTTCCAGCCTCTGGACTCACACACTAGATTAATCCCTCCTGAGTTATCATAACTCTCCATCGTGATCACCGGGTGGCTTCCCTGAGCTTCAATCATGAAAGAAAATGTAAATATATAATAACGTAATAAATGCAATGAAATAGAATTTATTGTTTTCTGATCAATATCAAATTAAAAACTGTTCGTTGCATTATCAAAAAATAATAGTATGAAATGTATACATAATCTGGTCTAGATAGTTTTGTGAAACTGTAATCTGCCAAAAGCAGAATCTGGGAAAGTCTTTGTATTTAAACTATTTTTTCAACTTTCAACTTTATTAAACTTTATTTAACAAATTATTTAAAAAAACAATTTATTAAAATTAAATTTAAACTATTAAATCTCTTGTTCACCATTTCACAGTTTTACACTCTTGAGTCTTTAACCACAGATTGTTGTGGCACAATCAGGATTTGAACTGGTAATCGCTGTATGAGAGGTTGAGCCCTTTTCTGTTGCACCACTTTAAAACATGACCATCTACTACTATCTAGATACAAACCGGTATGTAAAAAACAATAACAATATTACATTTTACCAGTGGTGTGCCTCCTCTGCTGGCCTAAACACTATCAGAAGCACTGACCTACATTTACAACGTAAAATGTAATATTTGTTCCATGAAATTGTATTAATTTATCAGATTTCATATTCGCCTCACAGGGCAGCTAGCTGGCCCAGAATAGCATCAGCAATTTTCCTTCCTCTGATTGGTTGGTCAGAGGCAAACTGTTACAGCCAAGTTCGACTGGCAAAACACATCTGTAGAACTCTGCACACATTAATACATCAGAGTTAGACATTATTATGTCTACAGAGGAAAATAAATTTATTTGGTCTTGGACATACTTAAAAATCCATTTTCAAGAAAAGCTAGACATCGTGAGGAGGTCGGCCAACCGACCCAAGAAAGGGTTTGTTCTCCACTTCCAGACCAGTGAATACAAGCGGTACTACTGACTTACAGTCTCTGAGGAGCAGTGCAAATTCTAAGAATGAATCTCTGGTGAGTAGGTTGTATTTTATTTACATTTTTATGTTTTTGTCATGTTATTAGAAAAAAGTTTATTCTGAACTGCCCCAGATGATGTAGGTGCACAGTTGTGGTTGTAGTGTAAAGGTTTGGAGTTGTCTTAACTGGGTTTCTTGCTTTAGTAAAATGGTATTCACCCTCCATATGCGAAATTTCTCTCTCTCTGTAATGCCACACATTATAATGCCTTTTTTTTATAGTATTGATTTTTTTTTCTTATAATTGCGACGTGATAGTGGTGGTATTAAGAGGTGGATTAAGTCAGGTACGTACCCACCGAAGGCCCAAGTAACTAACTAATTAACAAAAATCTATATAGCAACAATTTCAGACAAAAAAGCAAACAGTTTACCTAACCCTTACTGCTGGCCTGTCAGTGGTTAAGCTCCTAAACATCATATATCAAATAGTTGAAAATAATTACCTAAATTTACTTAAAATGTCATTTTATATTAATTAAAAATTTTAAATAGCAGCCTTTGAGAGCTCAGAGCCCCACAAAATGAGCTAGTTTTCCTGTCCTGGAGCTACGTATAGCTTCCACAATCTGAGCAATCAAAACTTACTAGTTCTGTATTAAAACATGTATGAGTATGAGTATGAATTCTGACATCTGCTGAGGGAGAGCAAATATTTTTAGTTCAAGTCATTACTAAAAATATAAATATTTTGAAAGCCTGAGATTGCTCAAATATAAGACAATTCAAGAAAAGTCCAAGGATTAGAAGTTGATGGAACAGCTGTAGTCAGACACAGAGTAGTTTCACTGTTTTCAATATATATATATATATTAAACTTGTTTACACTGATACATATTGTGATGCACATTTAACTAATTTGTCATATGTTACATTTATGGCATTTATAGTCTCACTTTTCCAGAGCAACTTACTTATCTCATTTATACAGCTTAGTAGTTATGGGTTAAAGACCTTGTTTAGAGTCCCAGTAGTGGCAGCTTGGTGATGCTTGGATTTGAACTCACATCCTTCTGATCAGAAGTTCAACATCTTAACCACTGAACTACAATGTCCCATGTTAGTAATATTAGATTAGATTTAATACCTACTGTCCCATCATAATATCATAAGTCTAAACATGTTATAAACATATTGTCTCAAATTTTATAAAGCAAAAATACATTATTATTGTTTTTTATTATTATTATTATTATTATTATTATTATTATTATTATTATTATTATTATAAATAATTATTATTTGATACAAAATGAAAAAATGTCAGGAATATTATATTGTTGAAAATTTATTCTGGAATATGTTTGCATGCATTTCAATAGCAAAAGATTGAGGTAACAAACCACTTGGAAAAGATGCCTGAAATTTTATGGTACAGATTTTAAAAAGTATTTCTGTATGAACAAGAGTTTGAGTTTGCTTTTATATAACATTCACCATGTTATTTAGTGCAGAACTGAATCTTACCCTCTACAGTGACATGAACAGTGACGTCATCATACCAGGATTTGTCTGTAATGAGACATTTATATGCTCCTTCATCAGAGACTTTGAGAGCTGAGAGTTTGAGTGAAGCATTGCCTTTCTGTAGCTCTTCTTTAAACATTGATGTTCTTCCTCTGTAGGACTGATCCTGATCTTCATATATGTCCTTGTGATCCTTATAGAAATGCACTAATGAAGCGTCTTCCTTTAGTCTCCACCACTCCACTCTCATGTCCACAGCACTGATGTTGGGTTTGATGAAACAGGGAAGAACCAGATCTTCACCAGCTACAGCAGCAAGTGGAGCTGCTGATCCAACCAACTGTAACTGCTCTGTGTTTTCAGAAAAGAAACTTTTGTCTAATGTTGAGTTCGCTGAGCAAATATCAACACCCCTTAACCACTATTCTTTACATTTGCTATAAAATGTTGTTTGAAATTAAAATAGTTTGGAGATGGCCTAATAACCATTCCCAGTTTAATGAGCAGCAATAATGTGCTTTCTTGGCATTATGTAAATCTTCTGAGCACATCTGAGTTCCCTAGAACACCAACTACAAAAAGATCTGTTTTTGTAGTGGTAGTCATAGTTCCTGATGGTTAATTAATCTTGTGCATTTCATTAGTAACTTCTGGCTGATAATTACTCTCCTAAATATTGCGGAGGTTGGGTGTTTTCCCCACCTCTTTTTAGAATATCGGTTTACTTTTGGGGAAAAACACTATCTATAAACTATAAACACAAATCCACAAATACAAAGAAATCAAACCATACATGTCCATAAATGAAGTTATGTGTAATAATGTGAAATGACACAGGGAAAAGTATTGAAAATGATGTATTTAATACTTCATACAAAAGTCTTTGTTGGTAATGACGGCTTCAAGACGCCTCCTGTATGGAGAAACTAGTTGCACGCATGATCAGGTGCAATTTTGGCACATTCTTCTACACAAACAGTTATCAAATCTTGAAGGGTCTGTGGCCTCTTCTATGAACTCTGATCTTTAGTTCTTTCTACAAATTTCTTATGGGATTCAAGTCAGGTGATTGGCTGGGCCATTCTAGCAGCTTTATTTTATTTCCCTGAATCCAATTGAGAGTTTCCTTGGCTGTGTGTTTGGGATCATTGTCTTAATGAAATATCCACCCTTATTTCATCATCACCTGGTAGATGGCAGCAAATTTTTATCAAGAATGTACATTTTTCCATTCATACTTCCTTCAATTATAGGAAGCAGCCCCACACCTTGTTGTTCCCACCTCCAAACTTTACTGTTGGTATGGTGTTTCTGGGGTGATGTGCAGTGCCATTTGTCCTCCAAACATAGTGTGTATTATGGCATCCAAAGAGTTACATTTTGGTCTCATATGGCCAGACTTTATTCTGCCAGAATTTCACAGATTTGTCCAAATGTTGTGCAGCAAGCTTTAAACATGCTTCAACATGCTTTTTCTTCAGAAATGGAGTCTTGCGTGGTGAGCGTGAACACAGGCCATGCCGCTTAGATTAAATTACTTATTGTTTTCTTTGGAACAATTATTGCTAATTCCTGCTATTACCTGGTCTTTCTGATGCTCTCCACAAGTGGTCCTATAAGGTTGCAAAGATCTTGAGAGAGCTCTTTGCTTTTACCATCATAAAATATTTCTTATGGGACTTCTTTATATAGGCTACTAGTTGGGACTGAACCAGCTGATATTAATTTTCACTGACAAGCAGCAGGTTTCTTTCCAATTACTGATACTGAGTAAAAATACTGAAATACAAAATACTGATTAGCTGGTGTCTTGGCTTTCTATTCCTTTTTTCACCTCCCTTTCTTCATGTGTTCCCTGTTTAATTTCACATTACTACACTTTACTTCATTTATGGACATATTTTGTTTGTTTTTTTTTTTGTCAAATGGTGTTTGTTGTTTACAAATTTAATGAAGACCACACAAATTGTTAAGAGCTGAAAAATAAAGATATAGAATTGAAGGAGGATTACTTTTTCCCAATGACTAAATGTTGTATATTATACATGGTTAACTACAGTTAGAGAGAAGTATCTATCAAATACATTTTTGGGTTATTGGACATGACTGTTCTAATGCATTATTTCTGTTTGCTCAGTTCAGTGGAACAGTTAGAATAGTTTAATAGTGCAGAAAAATTTTACTGTCCTTCCCCAAATCTGTATCTTGATATAATCCAGGCTCTGAGATCTACATACAGTTCTACTTCTTTGGCTAACTGTTCTCTATGTGGCTTTATACAGAGAGATGTGAATTTCTAAATCATGTACAACTAATTTACAATGTATGCGTTTTTATAACTAAAGGAAAATCAAATAAAAATGGGATGCAGCCAAATTTAAATTTTTAAGTATCACAACAAAGAACTCGAAGCTTCTACAAACCTGGTTGTTTAAAAAAAGTTAAAGACCATCAGCCTTTACACCAAATACACTTAACCCCACTGCAGCTCATTCTGAAACCAAGGTTCATTCTGCCCACGTAGATTTTAGAGGCGCCTCTTTTACACATTTAGCGGTAATAGCGCCGAAAGCAGAAAGCGGGTGTCCGTATATTTATGCTTTTACATTTACCAGAAATGGGCAAAATCGATTTGGTTTAAAGAGATTAAAACATCATTTAATGTTCCTCTTCTTCTTTTTCTTCTTCTTATTGTTGTTGTTGTATAAATCTAACCTTAAATATTTTTTTTTAATTATTGATGGTTCATTTCTCAAACGTCTCTGACACTATTACTTCAGCTTATTGAGAATAAAAATTAACACTTTAAATCTCAAACCTCAGTTTTAAATTAATTTAGTTCATTCAACCTCTTTTCTACGAGGTCATGAGCTTTATAAATCATTGCATTCTGTTTTTATTTACATTTTTTCATGTTTTTTTATTTACACGACCCAACTGTTTGGAATATTGGGGTTGTACTTTATAGCACCGTAAATGTTTAAATTCAAAAGCGTAATTATATAAAGACTGTATTTATAAACACCGAACTGTGGTGTTTTATTTATGTTATTTATTTACGCGCTTCAATTGTTTGCCGTTTTTACCGCTAAGTGTCTAAAAGCCGCGCTCAGAAAATCTACAGGTAGGTTTGAAGCGTGTCTGATACAAATACAGTTAAAAACGGCCTCAAAATTCACTACAGCATACTAAAACACACACACACACACACACACACACAGTGTTTTGATACCTGATTGTGATTCCATAACTCTGTAGAGAATCAGGAGAGTCACACACAAAAACATTCCTGAAAAGCAGTTCATTATTATTATTACTTCAGTGTTACAAGCTTAATTTCATTATACGAATTACACTTAAATAACAATTTGTCTCATACAACTTTACTTACTCGTGTAAAAGTTTTTATTTTCTCAATAAAAGTACGCTGAAAAAAAACTCCTGTCTCAGCTCATTTTTGGTTTATCTACTTTCACTTTCATTTTAGAGCCACGCCTACGTCTTTTTGTTTTTTAAATAACAGTGCAAGCTGGGGCTCGAAATGTACTTGTGGGTTATTTTAACTTTAGTCTTCCCACAATGTCATTCAAGAAAATGATGTAGCACAGCTTGAGTCCTTCAGTCTGTTCAGCTTTCTCACTTCTTCATCTGTACACACTGCTCAAACTTTATTAACACAACTATTGTTACTATTCCTTTACACTTACTTTAAGTCTTTAAACTGGGCCTTAAAATTAAATATTTGTTAAAATGGCCAGGACCATAAAAAACATCCAGATGATCATTTCAATAGCAAAAAGACATTCATATCTTTTATTTATCAGCACACATAGGATATATATATATATATATATATATTATAGCTTGACTACATGATGTGGAATGGCATCAGTTGCTGAATTGGTTCAGTTTGGGAAAAGCAATGTTCGTGCAGATAATTAATATTTTTAAAAAAGGGAAAAAGTGGTACATTAAGTAGTTATGAAAATCAATGAAAAATGAAAAAGCTTTTTTTTATTGTTTATTATTGATCTCAAATTATGTGGAAAAATCCATGTTTGAGTTATTACTATAAAAAATATATAATTACGATGTACATGTAATTAAGTTAATAACATTTACAACTTTACATACAGTAATCAGATTTGTGCTTTCAAGCATGACTTCACAGCTCACACCACATGTTTGCTGCTTAAAATATCTAATCCACAGTTGTGAAAAATGTCTTGAAGCATTCCTCTAGACCAGACCTGGGCAAACTACGGCCCACGGGCCACATCCGGCCCTTTGTACGTCCCTGTCCGGCCCGCGTGAGGCCAATCATAAATTACAGGGATGCAAAATCGGCCACCGAACATTTTCGGCCGAAATACCTAAATCACCGAAACAACACGGCAGAAACACAATTGTAATGACGCAATAAAAAAGTGCAGCCAGCACACGGTTATCTGGATAAGAGCCAACATGTCTGCGGTGTGCGGAGAGCGATTTGCAAAACATACAATGCTGAAATTTCAAGAGGGGGTGTATCTGCAAAGAGTTTCTCCACGTCGGGTTTAATTTATCACCTGAAATCCAAACATCCCGATTGCCATTCTAAATATGAGAAGAAAGCGGCGCAGAAAAGTAAAATCAATCCGAGCATGCGCACTCCGTCTGTAGAGGACGTTTTTGAATGAAAAGGCAGGAAAGTTTTCCAGTGATGGTGCCAAGGCAAAAGGCACAACACAAAAAATTATGGATTTCATTGCCTTAGATCAGTGGTCGCCAGTGGATCGACGGGTGGATCTTTGAAACATTCCCCGTGGATCCCGAAAATAATAATTATTATAATATAATATTATTTATTACACGGTTCTTCTTAATGCTGTAGATTAGAACGTTCCATTCACTTGAATGGGCTTCCAAACGTTCAGCGGTCAATTATTTTCGTTTAACAGACCGTTGCTAATAATAATTGACTGCTGCCTGTCTGTCAATACTATGAATGGTAACAAATAAATAATAATTTATAATAATAAGTAAAAAAAACTTTTGTAATTGATTTATTCTTTGAATTGCAATGCATTGATTTTAGTGAGGTTAGTACACACTCAGCCATAAATGCAATGGTTCTAATAATTGACAATCTTTTCTTTCGGTGTTTCAGTTTTCGGTTTTGGCCTTGGTTTCCTCATTTTTGGTTTTTGGAATTTTCATTTCGGTGCATCCCTAAAATATTATCGTTGGTGTGGTCCTCTGACACAATTCAGGTTTCTCATGTGGCCCCTTGTAAAAATGAATTGCCCACCCCTGCTCTAGACAGAAGATTTGCATCCATCCAAATCAACTGTTTTCAAATCAATTTCAGCATTGTAGTGAGTTGTTCCGGAGTGGTCCATAGTTATTCATATTACCTGTCACCAATGATGGAGAGGACATGAACTTAATGAGCATATGCAAACAGCTGCATCCTAATTAATGCCTAAATACACCACTTACATTTGTTGGCAGTTATTTTGACAATAATGGCTTTATGTTGAGTTATTTTTAGAGGACAGTACATCTGTACTGCTACACAGTGAATTTTGCAGTGTTAAAATAACTCTTTAAGAGTTCAATTTAACACTTGACCCGAGTGTATTTGGTCCCACTCAGAAGATAAAATGACTCTCGACATAGTGTTCAATTGTCAGAGTAAAATGAACTCTGTTTGGCATAAAGATTTAACACTGCTCACCACTGAATAGAGTTACTACCATTTAACACTAAAGGAAATTAACTCTTAATAGTGTCACCACAATTTAACACCGAGGGACAACTCTGATTTGTGTTAGCAAAATTTAACACTAAGGGAAAATTAACACCAATTAGAATTAATATATCACTTTTGTAGAGTTTATTTACATCTTTATTACAAAAAAAAAAATCCCACTTAGTGAGTACAATTTTAAAATCCATTTAGTGATCAAATATTTCAATATTTCACTCTGTGGTTTGACTAATTTTCTCTGCTACAGTGCAAAGTCAACTCCAAGTTTTTTTTTTTTTTGTTTGTTTGTTTTTTAACATTGAATACATGGAATAGAACAGAACAGAAAATATCATCAAATTACCATTTAACATTCATTAAAACAATGTCGGCCTTAAATACATCTTCATAAAATGGCAATAAGGCACTATATGCAGTGCAGAATCTGGTGCACCATATTTCATTTGAACATCAAATTGTTTGAAATAACACAGCTCGTTAACATTCACTACCTTTAAAACTCGGTCTGGATGCAGTCTGACTGTAAATGCATGGTAATGGTCATCAAAACTATTTCCATCAGTGTTCCACATAACAGTACATTTTCATCTTTCACAGCAATAGTCTTTATCTTAGAAAAACCCTGGCATCTCACATGCTACTTCTGTACAGATAATAAAGTCAGGGTGATGTTCTGTACCATGATGTTTGATCCACTTTACATAATAGACAAGTTCTGATATTTCCACTCCTAGTTTGGAAACCATGTCAATGCCACCTTTATGTCCACTGAGTTCCACCATCTTCCCTGAACCAAGAGTCAATCTGTACAGGCTAAAAGACTCCCAGTGCATTGCCATACAACTCTGGTGCATTTTGGAGATGTTTTTTTTTAAGCTTTTAATTGTGGTTCCTCTGCTGATTGTAACCATAATCAAAAGCAGGTATTCTACCAGCAAGATCATCAGCACTCAAAAAATGATGCTGAAAGTACTGCAGAACAAGTTTTACCTCTAGTTGAGCGACACCTTCTAAAATGTCGATCCACAGCAAAATGGTCTTTAAATTGTATTTATCAAACACACCCGTTTCATGGCATAAAAATTAGGTAGTGCAGAGTCATCTTATAACCTTTTACAGTGCAGAGCATGCATCTCAGTTTTTCTTAGTACAACCTCAGGGTTATCTTCGGAAAACACAAACTGAAAGCGATCTTTCTTAAAAACACAGAAACGACAGCAATATTGAGCCCCAAAAGACTCGACAAACCGTAATAAACTGTGTAAGCCAAGGTTATCCAATGTGACACAGAACTACATCCTGCCTCTACACATTTAAGTTGAAGACTCTTTCCAGGAACGAAACCATGAACTAATCTGAAGTGCCTAAGAAGCAGTTTTGAACCAAGTAACTCAGCCTGACAAACAAAACACTTCATGAGAGCAGAAAAACGTAAGGCACCTAGCTAAGCAGCCTCGCTCTAACCTCAGCAACACGAGGACTCTCTCTCACTTTGCCAACATCTGATCGAGAGAAGAGGTTGACTTGCATGGAATGGCATGCTGATCAAGAACGTTGAAGTACTGGTGAACTGAATTCTTCTGAGGTCCCACGGCCAGGAGGTATGGCTGAGCAATAGCTGTGATTTCTCGATGTTTCTCAATGTTTGTTCCACTCTGAGAAAACCAAGCAAATTAAAGAAACCCATCACCGATATGTTAAAATCTAAAACAGAAAAAATACCTAACAAACAGACAAACAAACAAACCTTCTTGAAGAGAACAAGGTGCTTCTCTGCTTGAGAGGCAGACACCTTTCCTGGTCTTTCCTAGGGCAGAAGGTGGGATCAGATGCAACAGAAGTATTATAGACGAGAGGTCACTATCCCAACCTGTATAAACACAAAGAACATTAAAAATGTATGGGGACTAAATCTTTCACCCTTAAAGGAGACGTTCACATCCAGAACAAAAATTATTTACAGATAATTTGCTCACCCCCTTGTCATCCAAGATGTTCATGTCTTTCTTTATTCAGTCATAAAGAAATAGTTTTTTGAGTAAAACATTTCTGGATTTCTGTCCATATAGTGGACTTCAAATGCTCATCTTGTCTAGCATAGAGGTTAAAAAGTATATAAATTGTCAGATCTTTAAGAAAACAGATTGTTTCGCTAGATAAAAGACCCTTCTTCCTTGGCTGGGATCGTTTAGAGCCCTTTGAAGCTGCCATTAAACTGCATTGAAGTCCACTATATGGCCAAAAATTCTGAAATGTTTTCCTCAAAAAACTATTTTGTTACGACTGAAGAAAGAAAGACATGAACATCTTGGATGATAAGGGGGTGAGTACATTATCTGTAAATTTCTGTTCTGGAAGTGAACTTCTCCTTTAAGTTCCTTAGATAATTTGTTCAATAATATTTATATTATTAATATTTATATTTACAACAACTTAACAAAATTAACACCCTCTTGTGAGTCACCAGTAGGAGATTCAACTGCTAGCAGTAGTTCTTCCAAATCACTGGTGCATGGAAGCTTTTTTGCACTGCTGAATCACTTTTCTCTTGAATGCGGTGGTCCACTTCTCCAGTAGCTTGCCTGACACTCCTTCTCCAAATTTGTCTCCAAAATATTCTTGCTTAATCTAAGAAGAGGCAGAGAAGAATGACACAATATATTTTTTCTAAGTATGAGACAATCATCATTACCCATGTAGGTATTAAATAAACTTACATTTAGACATCAGTGCATTTTATTATATTGTTAAAAGTATGATTATAAACACTTTACCAAGCTTTTAATGTCTTCGAATCGTGGAAAGACTGTCAATGTATCACTTGACTGCATGGGGTAAAGAACCATGTTGCGGTGAAAGTCGAATGTCAATTTCATTTTCTTCTTGATGGCGTCCTCATCAGAAGAATGGCTCATGAATGCAATTGCTTCCTTGCATTGATCCTCACTCAAGATGGTCTCTGGATTAAACTCTGACTGCCTTCTTATAGTTGGTCCACCAGACCCCACTTCAGCAGACGTTCCTTGTCCTGATAAACAACAAAACATTTTAAAGCTTCAATGCTGCTTTAAGAATGATAAATAAAAATAATCCTTTAAAAAGGCAACTTTGCAACAGAACTCCTGTGAAAGATGGCAGAATGAGCTATATAAAAAAACGAAAAAGGTATGAGATTTCAGAATTTCTTCATGTACCTTCAAAAATGATGCATGTCGTTCTTTAGCTAAGAAACTTGTATAGTTTTGATTCTGCATGCTAAGTACCAAGTACCGCTTTCACCATCATAATAATGTTCTGTAGAAAGAGAAAAATACAGATAAAAAGTCTTTAAATTCAATAGCAAAATACACCACCTGTAGCATGGGTATGTGAGATTTTGGAAAAGGGGTCACTGAGTTGAGGAAACAAAGTCATATTCCTCTGGCATATTTTTCTTTCACCTGTCTTGGTGGTGATGTACTGCAGAGATGTATCTCCAAATCGATTATGAAGATTACCCATTCATTTCCGCCATGTCAGCTGCCAAAATTTTAAACCTTTTCTGACTGGTTTCTTCCCCAAAGACTATTATACGCTCCCCACCGGGTTTCTAGATGAGAATGGATTTCACCAACTTAAAGATTATAATAAAAAATGTAAACCAGTCTTAAAAATTTAAGTTTTATAAATCAACTTCAATCATAGAAATATCAAATTCATGTTAATTTTTAAAAGTTAATTTATGAGTTAACAGAATTTTTTCTTTTTTCCCCCAAAATGTAAAAGTATAAAAAAATTGATACCCACCTTTTTTAGCTTCAGCATCTAAAAATAATAATGTTCCTAAAATAATATAATGAAAATACATATACATATATATTTACCAGCAGACAAAAATTCCTCCAGGCTCAGCTCAGTTATCTTGACTTTTGGGCATCCCCAAGTTTCACCTTAACCGCATGCTCTGAAAGAAGTGACAGAGTTTTACACAGATTAGAGTGTAAAAAGGTTTCATGCCCAAAATATAAATAAGTACAGACATTCTGTTGCAATAGTTTGCACAGTCACCTCAGTATTTGTGATTAGGTCTAAAAATTGGTCATAAAAGGTAGCAAAAACAAATTTCTCATATACTTCAGTAAAAACTTACAGTGGTAGGTGTTTCACTTTTCATCTAACGTTAATGATGCCATACAGTTTCTGATCCAACTTGCCTAAAATAGAGAATTTAAAACAGCGACAATAATAATAATAATAATAATAATAATAATAATACGTTAATTGTGCAATAAAAGTTAATTGTGAAATATATGTGCTTTGCCATGCAATATATGTAAAGCACATTTTCGTTATTTTCTAATATACAGCATTTAAACACTGTCACTCCTTACAAACAGGTTGAAGTTTAAAAACCTACATGTACTACCACTAATATTTACCGCTCTCCTGACCTTTTCTGCTATATGTGATACTCCATTTATATTGTGCTTTGGGGAGGGTCCTAAGAGTTGAAAAAAAGTGTGTTTCTAATCAATAAGTAATAAAAAAAAAAATTCTGATATCTCAACACTAGTGATTGCAAGTGTAGGAATATGATTATTAAACTGGCTGT
This sequence comes from Silurus glanis, assembly GCA_014706435.1. Lineage (NCBI taxonomy): Eukaryota > Metazoa > Chordata > Actinopteri > Siluriformes > Siluridae > Silurus > Silurus glanis. The sequence continues at coordinate 353,673 of JAAIIK010020521.1, forward strand.
AACTTAAATGCTTAAAAATGTTTTTTTTTGCCAGCATGGATACTTTTGATCACTTTATTAAAATATCTCATTGAAACTGTGGCTCTTTTCAAAGACATAAAATCAGAAAATGAAAAAGGTCCCCTTGAGCATTGAACAGACCAGAAACAAAAATAATATTTTGAGCCCTCCACTCCTTTAGAAAAATTGATTTGTTACCAGATAATACTTGTTCATTATTCCACATGATACAGGAGTGTGGGGGAAAATAATTTTTGAAAGCAATCTTTCAAGCATCCAGAGCTTTTTTTGTGAAAATTTGAGAGTTTGCTGGGTAATTTACTGCACTTAGAATTACAGGCCAATAAGAATTTAACGTCACCACACTGTTTAAAAATGAGGTTGGGAAAACCAGTGTATCTCATTATTAGCAATGCAATTCTTAATCCGGTTCATTTTGAATGTTCGATTGATGGTTTGAAAATCGAATCCATTAAGACCACCCTCCATATACTTTCTTGTTAAACTCAAATTTCTTTGAACTCATCCTGGTTTGTTTTTCCAAATAAAGCGGTATAATAGTGAGTTAATAGATTTAACTGTTTCTCATCAACATAAAAAGAAGGAGCAGGGTAAACTAGGTGTGATATGCCCTCAGTCTTAATCAGTAAGACTCTCCCATAAATAGTCAAATATCTCTGCAGGTAGAATTGTAAAACTTTTTGATTTTATCCATTCTTGGCTGAAAATTATAACAAAGTCGGTCTGAAATATCAACTCTCAGATATTTTACACATTGTTTTACTTCAATACCCTCAATTGAGTTTTTATCTGAATTGTTTACATATAGAATTTAGCATTTCTTGGGGTTTACCAGTAATCCAGAAGCTATAATAACTATGAATCTGAACATTAAAAAATTACATTTAACATTCATTTGTCTATTCCATTGATTTAATGTAAACAATTGATAGTATCCAGATGTGAGAAGTTTTCATCTGGACGGAGTAAATTACACCATTTTATTAAACTGTTCCATCATTTGGTCGCTAGCTTTTAGTGTATGTTTTGAAAAACCAAAACATACACTTTTACTCTCATTGGAAAACTATAACTGCAAGGTTGCCGCAAAATATAACCATTAATAATTTACTAATAACAACTGACCATAATTATATTCCCTGCTCATATCTCATATCTATCTAAGTACTGCACAGAACTGTCAGTCATCACATTATCTGTATATGTTGCACACACTATGGCTGCTATATACTGTACAAAGTTTTATAGTAAACTCTCTAATCATACCTGACACACAATACTGTCATTTGCACTACCATGCACTCCCACACTTTATGTACATTACTGATCTGTATCCCTATTTATTACCCACACTGTCTATACTGTCTCAAATTGTCTGTTTTTGTCTTGTATAGTCTGTTTTTGTCTTGTATAGTCTGTTTTGTCATTTATAGGTTTTATTTATGTCTGTACTTTTGAGAGTCACTAACAGCTGTAACCAAATTCCTTGTGTGTGTGTCAACAGACTTGGCCAATAAACCTGATTCTGATTTATTAATAAAAAAGAGCAAAAAGATTTATAGGAAATGTAAAGTTTTAAATCCACCATGTGAGCTCTATATATATATATATATATATATATATATATATATATATATATATATATAGAGCTCA
>JAAIIK010020521.1:355446-394948 GCA_014706435.1 Silurus glanis
TTATATATATATATATATATATATATATATATATATATATATATATATATATATATATATAGAAGCAGTCACACGGTTGCATGCGAAAGGAAGCTTCGAACATGACAGATCATGTGGTTATGGGAAAACAAATGAATCTCCGGCACAGTGCGTCACTGTGAGATGTTTAGTTTTTTTAATACAAGCTTCGAAGCCTCTGTGTCAAACGTCAAATCACTATTTATTTATGTATTAATTTGGCTCTGCTTATTGATCTGTTTGCTGTGCCTGATTTTTTGGTTTCTAAAGCTCTGATTTTTTATTTTTTGCTTTATTTTCCTGGTATTTGATTAAGGACTATATTTTTGGACTTTGTTTAACCTGCCTATTACTGTTCTTGCACCAGTATTCAGATGATTTTTGGACGGTCACTATTTCCTTCCTGCTCACTGCGTTTATTATCTGTTTATTATCTCATTTAAGCCCCTCAGATTGTCTAGTTTACACAGAAATGATTATACACTAAGATATTGTTTTTACAATTTGATTGATTAAATGACATACAGTATTAAAAATAACAGTAGCCTAGTCAGTCTTAACAACATTTAATTAAAATTAATAACATACAGACTTCAAAGTTGATTTACATTACTTTATTTTCTGTAAATAAAATCATAATAAACAAAACAGACAAACTAGGCTAATTTTAAAAACATTCCGACACATCCAATCACTAATGCATTTTCATACATTTAAAATATATTTAAAGCATTCGCTAAGAAATAGGGTCAAGGTAAGTAAACAATAAAGAAGCCTAAACTGTAAACTAAGATAAATTGTCATATTTACACTTTTTGAGACATTTCCCACATGGAGCCACAGCACTGTCTTTTTGTTTGTTTGCTTTACAAAAATCAGCTCACAAACACTGAATAACCCATAAGTGGACTAACACATGTTTTAACACCATGCTGTAATGAGATAATAAACATATTCTTATGTTCATATAAGCACAATTAATTTTACAATCTACACAATAGAATGTATTTTAAAATTGTTTAAATACTATTTTACAACATTTTTTGTATTAATTCAAAATGTATCTGAACATTACAGTCAGCTCTACAAAAAAAGTCAGTAAGCAAAAAAAACAAACAAAAAAAAAACAAACAAAGAAAAAAGAAAAGAAAAATCATAAATGGGATAGAACATAAAACATCTATTTATTCATTAATAGCAGTGATGGTCAGTGGTTCTGAATTTTCACCTCCATTATTATTATGAGGACTGAAGTATGGATAGAGTTTCTCAGTGAAAGTCTGACCAGTGAAAGAGTAGATAAGAGATCTGGAGTTCACATCATAAAAAGAGACCAGACCCTCCTCATAATCCACAAACACTCCCACCTTCTCCACCTTCTCTCTCAGTGTGAGGGGGACTTTAGGATCAGCATGAGCTTTATACTGAGTGTTATTCCTAAATTCCACCAGCCAGAATCCATTCTGGGGATTTGCTTTAATCCTGTTGTTCTTGTTAATATTAGCTCTTATCACTCCTAATGTCCATGCACTTTTCCCGCTCACCTGCACCTCATAATAAAATCTCCCTGTGGAGAAACCCTGCTTTCCCAAAACACAAGTACATTCATTAAACCTCTGTGGTGTATCGGGGAGATTCTGCAGTGTGTCTTCATGTGTCACTTGTTTTCCACCAGCAAACAGTTTAAGATGTGGATTTGCTGTATCAGGATCCAGAGTCACATCCACTGAGAGAAACAAGCAGACACATTTCACATAACAAAACCAACTAGAATGTGACATTAGTGAAGAAAATGTGAGTAGTGCGTGCCGTTGCAAAAGTTCACACCCCGGCCATATTGTTTTTAGTGCCGACCACAAGACGTGACCGTACTCGGACAGACGAGCTTTTCGATACCTTGCACGGCTGTTTTTGCAATTTTTTTTTCAAGGGGGTGGGGCCAGAGACGTCAGGTGACGTCATCACACGACCCAGCGTCCGACTCTCCTCACTGTACCGAGTGATTAGACGTGTCACATGCCGAGGTTTTGCCGTTTTTTTTTTTTTTCACGTTTCCGCCCACATGGCGACATGTGGCAAAACGCGGTGTCGAAACGGCACTCCGCTGGAGATTCCCCGGACCGTGCCGAGCGGTTTGATGCGTCAGACGTCCGAGTCGGAGCGGGTTTAGCGACGCGGTAAGCTAATAGGTTTGTGCGGTGGGCGTGGCCTCTGACGTCACGTGACGGGCAAAATTCACCCGGGGTTCAACTCCCCCCACCGTGCCGAGTGTTTTGACATATCGCACGCCCGTTTCCGTGCGCGTTCGTTTTTTAGCCTATTCGGGCTAATGGTGGGGGCGTGGCTTGATGTGATGTCACGTGACGTCACTATATCACCCACAATGCAACTCCATTGATATGTGACACGTCCCCGTTCCTGTATTTTTAACCCCCCCCAGGTTTTTTGCCCCTACCCCCCTTTCCCCCATTCATTGTGGGGTTCTAGCATCTCCCATAATGCAATTCCCCCCGCCGGGCTGTTTAGATTGATGTATGGCATGCCTGGGGTCTGTGTGCTTTGCCCTGCCTCATTCACTCTATGTGTGTCAATGTATGTGAATCCTAGCTGTTTCCCCATTCATTTCTATGGGGGCGATTGATTGCCCCCTGCCCATCGTTCCCGGTGTAATCGACGAACGTGGGGTGTACGGGAGTGATCCGCTCGCCGTCCCAGATGAGAGGATATGTCGTACGAGCGTGTGGGGCGAACGCCGGCCGAACCGTGGCGGGTCGGATTCCCCATTCATTCTCTATGGGGGCAGGGATTTTGCAGAATTCCCGGAATTCCGAACGGGTCTGGGGTTCGGTGGGCATATAGTTGCGTCCCTCTCCGGACCCCGTACGAGTCGATATGCCATATGTGCATGTGCATATGCCATAGGTGCTCGAGGGCCGAGATATGTTGCACGAAATTTTGGCGCCGCACGCACTACTAATTATTCATTTAGTAAATGTGTGTGTGTGTGTGTGTGTGTGTGTGTGTGTGTGTGAAAGAGACAGAGAGAGAGAGAGAGAGCGCATGTGAACTGTAGCTTTTGTTTGAAGAGACATTTGGCGTTGCTTTTCAAAGTAAAAATTCAACTGAAAAAAACCTACATGGATTAACTCATACACACACACACACACACACACACACACACACACACACACACACACACAGTAAAAACTATTATAACCTGATATGAGGGTAAATTGTTCTTACCTGCATACTTCTTTTTCTTAATAAGTTCTGCAAATTTATGCAAATACAGTTAGACTTCATGATGACCAAAAGTACAAACCAAATATACCACAAACTATTATTATATATTTATATCTAATTGTTTTCTTTTTCTTTTTTATACAAATTTACAAAAATCTAATAATCTAACCCTATTAATAAATATGTGGTTTTGTGTGTAATTTCTCTACATATAGCTCTTCACAAATTAGGTTAAAGTCCTCAAAGTTTCTCAAGCTTATCTGTAATTACCGTCTTCCGTTCTCTGGGTTTTCAGCTCTGAAAAGATAAAAAAAGACTCATATTAGAGCCTTGGACAAGATGCTTTTAGAATGTCATTTAACACTTTTCGAATTCCATATTATTTTTCACTCAAACAGCTGTGTGTGCTGTATAAAACGATATAAGTTCACCTTTTTAACTTTAGATTTTTACTCTACTATATAATATCCTTATTTAAGCATTTTGTTGTTTTGTGTGTAAAAACTAAATCACTATATCAGTACAGTTTAACAAACAACCATTTATGTGTGTTTTTACATTTTATTAAAGTTTTATTGTCTGTTCAGTTTCAACAAATCAACTAAGTTGCATCAGTATGATTTTACAACACAAAGGTTTAATCTCACCTGGTTATCTCCTCTCATTTTTAAGCTCTGATACTGAAAACAATTTTTTAAAACTGTTTTTAAATTATAATTTGATTCAAGTAAAAAAGTAGCATGAGTAAATTAAATCTGAATAGAAGAACACAGGATCTTCCTTTCCACAAGGCATCACAAAAATGTGTGACCCCTAAATGAACCCCCTTAATGAGCACACTTGTGTTGTCATTTATCAGAATTGAGTTTATTAGAGTTTATTAAGATGATTATTTTTTTATATAATTTAAAAATAATTTTGTGAAAACAATTTGGTAGCATTAATTGTAATAAACATGAGAAAGAGCATCATTTCTGCCACTGCCCTGATCTGCACCTTGTGAGTTATGAGTACCTGATATTGTGAAAAACACTATATAATAACTATATATATATATATATATATGTAGTCATGGTCTCTGATTGAACTGAAGTATAGCTGCTAATTCATCTATTTGTCATAAATATTTCAGTTTTTATTCTACAAAAATCATTATTGAGCAACTCGACCTGTTCAAAAAGGCCTCATAGAAAAATGTATTAAAATCAGTAGATTTAAGCCGAGGAGGAACTTCAGACAACCTGAATTGTTTTTTGTAATGTTTTTGTAGAAGTTAAATAACATTGATAGCATTTTTTATAAACTAAACCTACCTAGAGGTGCAAATACTTTTGCTTTCTTCATAAGGTGAAATAAGTGAACCTCATACAAAATACTGTAATCCTGTATATTGTAATAATGTTCTGATGTTCATGGTGCAACTTGATACTGTTACAATACTTTAAAGAATTATTCTTTCACTTTATCAGTAAGAGCTTGTGGTAATGGAAATGAACACAGGAAGAGACAGAGATTAGAGTTTGATGTAGGACTAAATTAAATAGTCCTCTTCACATAGAGCACTGCCAACTGGACTAATGTGAATTACTGAATAAAGCACAGGTTCTTTATCTTAGTCCTGGAGAACTCATTATTCAATGCTTTCTGAGCTCTTAGAAACCTGATCCTGATAATGAGATGATAAACAGTGCTTCCATTTACTGGAACCATAAAATTGCAGGAAACGAGAATCTCCGATTGTGGACTACAGCTATGGTATAAACTGCAGTATAACTATAATTACAAATGTTACGAAGAAAAAATATATAATTCCCACCTTTCTTGTGGCCGAAAATCATTACTGCTATAAAAGTTGCTATCAGTACGACAGCAAGAAGACATGCTGGAACAGAAATGACCACAGTCCACTTCCAAGCATTAAAGACTTTTCCTAAAATAAGACCAAGAATGCATTGTCACGTGTGTTTTAAATAACTGTGCAAATACTTGATAACTACAAAGAAAAAAAATACTGTTACAGTCAGTATGTAGCAAAATCAGCAAACTACTACTTTGTATGATAAATGTAATGGCCACTCTCATGTCTCATCTTTAACCAGTGCACCTGTAATAGTTATCGAAGTATTTTGCAGTCTATTTTAAATAATTCACACTTACTATTAATAATAATCTCTGTCTCCATCATGTGATGTTTTTGCATAAGTCTGCAGTAGAATCTGTTGGAGTTGCTATAATCATAAACAGTGATGCGGCGTTTCACACTGAAGCCCTCAGCATCTCTGTTTATCTGTGTGTCTTCAGCAGGCAGAGTTTCTCCTTCTCTGTCCAGCCACAGAACCTCAGGTTCAGGTTTCCAGCCTCCGGATTCACACACTAGAATAATCCCTCCTGAGTTATCATAACTCTCCATCGTGATCACCGGGGGGCTTCCAAGAACTATAGCCATGGAAAAAAGTAATGTTTTCCCAGCATTACCAAGCTTTTATACCAAAATATAAAAATACAGTTGTTGCAGATACTTGGGATTTTTGTGTGCAAGCATCTCCGAGCAGCAGGGCAGGCAGTTGTCATAATCAAAGCAAGAGAGAAGCCCCACCCACAGCTTAAAAGTAGCTGGACACTTTTCTATAATAAATTGTAAATATAATAAATAATAAAATAAAAATAAAGCCTTAATGGGAAAGTCTAAATAGCTCTTGCTGTGTTATTTAACAGGTCTGAGTTAATCAGTTAACATGTACACTTCCATAAATAAACTCACAAATATAAATAAATAGTTAAACTGCATAAAACTTCAATGAAGAATTGGTCCTTACCCTCAACTGTGACATGAACAGTAACATCATCATACCAGGATTTGTTCTCAACTTGACACTTATAAATTCCTTCATCAGAGACTCGGAGAGTTGAGAGCTTGAGTGAAGTGTTGCCTTTCTGTAGCTCGTCTTTACACAGTGATGTTCTTTCTTTGTATATCTGAGCCTGCATTTCATTTTTGTCCTCCTGATCCTCATAGAGATGCACTAATGACTCCCCTCTCTCAAGTCTTATCCACTTCACTGTCATGTCCACAGCACTGGTAATGGGTTTGATAAAACAGGGCAGAACCAGATCTTCACCAGCTACAGCAACAAGAGGACCATCTGGACCAAAAACCTTCATCTGCTCTGTGTATTTGAAAACAAAAAAAACTCCAGAATATTTTATATTTTGGGGTGGAATATACATACTGGGAGCAAGTGGTCACTCAATTCCATTACATAAGGATCTTTAAAAACATTAATAATGACCAAATACAGTACATTTAAGTTCACCTGCCTGACTATTCCTGTATATGGGGAGTCTGGATAGGCTTCAGTTACAAAGTACTTTTATTTAAGAATATCAAAACATAACGTCATAACAAAAATGCAAAAATTCTTTACTTTCATTTTTTATGTATTTATTTATCTCAACATCACAAACCTTTAATTTCAAACAGCTCTCAGATAATAAAAGTAAAAAAAATATATATATAGTGTCTTAATAATATATGTTTTTTCTCTACTGATCATAACAACTTAGTTTTAAAGGTGGGGGGATATTATACACATTAGGGTTTAGATGATAAAGATATACAAGAGAAACAAGAGAACCAAATGTCAAAAGTAGTAGTGTTTGTTTTCCGTACCTGATTTTGATGCCATAAAGCTGTAGAGAATCAGAAAAGTCACATATGAAAACATCCCTGAAAGACAAAAGAATTGTATTATTATTGCTTCAGATGGTTTCACAAGATTAATACTATTCTATTTTAATATTAACCAATTACTCACTTAATATCCAAATATGTTGTAAGGATTATATATTCTGAATAAGAGGACAATAAATAGTCTGTCAAAAAGAGCGCAGTTTCAGTGTAGTTTATCTTCAATCGTAAAACTGTGTAACCTGTTTCTAAATGTGAAACTAGTCGTGGTGTTTTTTTTTTTTTTTTTAAAGAAAGCATGCTAAGAATGTGTGTCAGAGGTGATTCATTTTAGTTGAAGCTGTAAATGAACAAATTTTTAAATCATCATAAGACCCTCCAAAACCACAAAACGTCCAAAGGAAACCCCGATCAACACAACACAAACATAAATACATTAACTTCAAATTCCAGTTGAACTGGTACATTTTTCATAAAGTTTCAAGACCTTCTGAAAACAACACAAATGTTAGGTTAATTTGTGTTGGCTTGTTCAGGACACGGTTTAAAGTTCTCAAACTGGGAATCCATTCATTTTCACTTCACTAAGCTTAATGTGTAGGGAGATGATATTAAAGATGTTTGTGTTCTAAGAGTCTGTTTTCAACACAATGCAGATTACATACCACTGGACCTGCTCATAAATATGATTCTCCTAATAGGTAGAGTAGCTTAATAAGATCCATCAAACTTATCGTTGAACATATGTGTGTGTGTGTGTGTGTGTGTGTGTGTGTGTGTTTTTATGCTTGAAAGACTCTAAAAAGATAGTTGGTGATAAAGCAAGTAAAAGTGAAAACTTGTCGTTCCCCTCCCAGTCTTTCTTGTCTGAGCCAGTGAGCTCTCCACAATCAACTATAGAAATATTAAATTAGCAAATTTACTTTGTACATTTATTTTCAACTTTCCCCTAAAAATTCTGGTGAAATATGTGGGTACTTTAATATAAATTCTATTCTATAATTCGTAAATGATTAAAGCAAAAATAGATTTGTTTACTACAGGCTAAATTTTCTGTCCATCTTCTCTCAGGGTGAGACTGTGATTCAGAATAAGAATCAGATTTATTGGCCAAGTATTTTGACATACACAAGGAATTTGGTTTCAGCTATTGGTGACTCTCAAAAGTACAGATAAATATCTATTACACAATTACATTTAGCTGATAGACAAGATTATACAGATTAAATAAGAACAATATACAGAGTATATGACAGATCAGTTATGTACATAAAGTGTGAGTGTGCATGCTAGAGCAAATAGCGGTATTGTGAATCAGATAAGATAAATGTACTTTAGGATTTTGTTCAATATTCAGCATCAATACTGTGTGTAAAATATAGGGATGATCTGGAGAGTGGGCAGGGGAGCACCAATATTATTTTCTGCAGTTTTTACTGTTTCTGCAGTCTGTTCCTGTCCTGGACAGAAAAAAAGACAAAACTAATACAAAAATGAACACAACTTGAATTAGAGTATATACACACACAAGTACGATTATAATATTACAAGTCCATGGCTAATTAAAACTGTCAAAATACAGCAGTTAAAATAAGTATTGAACTCGTCACCATTTTTCTCAGTAAATATATTTCTAAAGGTGCTACTGACATGAACTTTTTACCAGATGTTGGTAACAGCCCATGCAATCCACACATACAAAGAAATCAAATTACACGTCATAAATTATGTGTAATAATGTGAATTGACACCGGAAAAAAAGTATTGTACATTTGTTGGTAATGACGGCTTCAAAAGGCCTCCTGTATGGAGAAACTAGTTGCACGCATTTCTCAGGTGTGATTTTGGTCCATTCTTCTACACAAACAGTCGTCAAATCTTGGCCACTTCTATAAACTCTGATCTTTAGTTCTTTCTATAGATTTCTAATGGGATTCAGGTCAAGTGATTGGCTGGACCATTCTAGCAGCTTTATTTTCTTTCTTTGAAACCAATTGAGAGTTTCTGCAGTTGTGTTTGGGATCATTGTCTTGCTGAAATGTCCACCCTCATTTAATCATCATCATCCTTGTCATGTTTCCCTGTCACTCACTGCAAGTCCAGATGTCAGAAGAGAAGAGAGAGAGGAATGGTCAAAAATGTCCTGTCATCAAAATTGTGAAATCCAGACTGATACTCAATTAAGCAGTTATTCACATACACTGGCACACCTGGAGTCAACAGAAATTTAATAAAACATTAAAATGTAAAAAACAATGTGGAAAATAATACATAAAAAATACAATAATTATAATTTTTTTAATTAACCTTGAGTAACTGAGGATACATCATATACTGTATCAGGCTGTGTAATTAGCACCCACTCCCCTAAAGCTGGTGGAGTGGGCCAAGGGCAATAAGGACAGTTGAACTCATGGGGTTAAAATTAGATTTCATCTAATCCAAAATGCGGTTCACCTGCACATGCATTAGCTGATTCAAGATGGCGGCCGAGATGGTTGGTGGTATTTAAGGCTAGGAAAAAAGAAAATGATTTTCTCACCTTAATCTTAAATGTGATCATTGCTAACACTAAGAAATAATTCCTTTATTGTTGGCTCCAATAAGAACAGTTTTGGTCCTTTGCGATGTTTTATTTTGGAAAATGAACGGATATCGCCACATCTGTCTATGACTCACTCTTGATGCATGTCATGATGCCTCGGTCACATGTCTTACCTCCATCCACTACCTTCTTAAAAAGGGGCTGCTCCGGCCGGTAACACAATACATTACCGCTTAATTTAAACCCCCAAGCAAGCAAAATAAACAAAAAACAGTGGATTCACATTTATTATTATGTTTAGAAAATACCAGTTTTTAAGACAGTCGTATCATTTTATCTTGTATTTATCCGCTACACCTTAAAGGCCGGTCCGTGAAAATATTGTCCGACATTAAACCGGTCTGTGGCACAAAAAAGGTCGGGGACCGCCGAGTTAGAGTTTTATTTGAGAGATGACAGACAAAAGACCAAGAGACAAAGGTAAAAAGACATAAGATTTTCATTTACCACAGAAGAGAGTTGCTGGAGGATGTTATGGAAGCTGTCAAAGACAGACTGAATGAAATGGAGCACTATCATAGGAGATGGAATCTCAGGTTGTATGGTCTGCCAGAACAGGGGGGAGAAGATGTTAAACAGCGTATGATTCAAATCTGTAAATCCATAATTGAAGACTCAGGAGAAGATCTGCACTCTTAGGTCGACGTAAGCCACAGAATTGGGCGCACAGAGGATGGGAAAATTCAAACGGTGTTGAGATTTACATCCAGTTCGGTTAATGATATAGTTGGAAATGCATAAAGAATTCGGAATTTATCAAAACAAAAAAAAGTTAAAGCTTGGAGAAGACTTGACTACAAAAGACAAAGAGACACACAGTAAACTATGGCCACAAATTAAAGAGAATTTTTTTTGCCCTGAAAGCAGTTTTTTTTTTTTTTTTCTACAAGAAACATGCTTTAGCCTCTGATGTTCATTTCTGGAAAAAAATCAATAGGGAGACAATATCTAGATGTCTTATGAAAATAGTATGTCTGCTGGAGTTGCCATATTAAAAGGGCACCTTTCAGGGGGAAAAAAAAATCATTAAAAAAAATGTAGTTCATGATTTAGGAAGATGGATAATTTTAATTATTGAATTTATGGAGAATATTTTAATTTTAGGTAATAAATATATGGATATAATAGACATACTTCATTTTGCTGAATTTGGAGAAAAATAAAAGTTCTCTATTGAATTATTTTGTTAATGCTAAATTAATAATTGGGGGTGATTAAAACTGCATAGATGAGCCTATTTTTTTTTCTTTTGCAGAGCTTCAGAGAATCTAAACAATCATTTTAAAAAGAGACCTTAAACAGTTGTCAGGTACGAGATCGGGTCTCAGACCTGGGTTGCTGGAGCGAGTGGCAGACACAATAAGACCAAAAACAGCTTGAGAAAAGTGAACCAAAAATATAACGCATGCAGAGTGGGTTTACCAAAACAAAATAAGACAAATACAAATAAATAGTGACAAAACAGGACGAAAAACTCAGGAAGACAGGAGGTACCAAGAGACTCGAGAAGCCCGGAGACTTGGGAAAACTCAGGAGAACGGAAAAGCCAGGAGACTAGAGAAAACTCAAGAAAAGCAGCAGACAAATAAATAAAAAAAATAGAAAGACTCACCAAACAGAACAAAACAAACCCACACATATACAGATTCAAATATCAAGAGAGACAAATAAGACAACTATCAAGACAAACCTACCACAACCAAAATAATGCCAAGTATACCAACGCCTGTACCAACAACAAACGTGAAGACAAATATAATGAACCAACAAAGACCAGGGCAAAAGGGTCAACTTAAATAGACAACACTAACAAGAAGCAGGTGGGAGATATTAAACAGTTAGGGGCTATGGAGTAGGGGATAAGAGAGTAGGGGATAAAGGCTCAGTGTCGGCATCTGGTGGCCAAAGCAAAAACGAACCCAAAAAATTTAACGACGCTGACAACAGTATTGATATTTCAGAAAGAACATGTAATAATACATTACAGATGGTTGATTCATTGTCTCGCAACATTTCGTTATAGATATTTCTGGAATAATAATTTTGAGAATATCAACTGGAAATTGATTTGGACTTATAATAAATATTGTGTCACTAATAAAGTGAGTGAAATATGCTTTTAAATTATACATAGAATTTATCCAACTAACCAGTTCCTAAAGAGATACAAAACTGATCTTCCTGAATTCTGTGTTTTTTGTGGAATGAAGGCTGAGGCTGTTTTACATCTTTTTTTCAAATGTATGTATGTTAGGTTTTTTTTGGGTTGAGGTTGAATGTTTATTTACTACGTTGACTGTTTCTAAAATTAAGATAAAGAAAAAATATATTATCAAAAAATAAGAATGAGTCGCAATTTTACGCTAAATTTGTTAATATTATTTGGTAAGCTGTATGTAGCATACCCAGCTGAACAGATACACTTTACTCTCTTGAAACTGATGTTTATAATGGATTTTAATGTCCAAAATAAAGCACCGTAAGAGCTGAATAAAAACACAACATACAGTGACTAAATAAAACTCACATAGCTACAAACAACACGTTTGAACTGAAAACCCACATCAATCATAATGTTAACAAAATAATAATAATACACCTTATTATGCTTAAAACAATTACAATTAATGCTCCAATCTCTATATAGCAAAATCAGCACATGAAATGCTAACCTGCATACATACATTAACGACCTCCTGCTAAGCATTAACCATTAGCTTCAATGGAGATGGCTAAAATAAACATTCCAAAACCACCAAATTTCCCACACAGAATAAATTAAAATGATACCTTGTGCCCTTCATCAGCTAGGAGCTAAGAGGCATGAAGAAACCCTTTTAAGAACGCGTTTGACACCAGTACAGCCAAAAGTCCACCTTTCCCTTTCAGTAACAAATCAGACTGCCATTTCACGTAGCAAAATTCACTCATGTCCCACAGCGCCATCACATGACCACACTGCCCTCTATTGGACCGAGGTAAAGTGTCCGTTTTTGGAAGATTTAATGGTCATTTACACTCCCACCAAATCATAAGTGATTGTGTGACATTAAGGAGTATAAATTACAAATGATTTTAAAATGAAAATGAGCTTTAACTCAAAAACCATATTATACTGAATGAATATTAGAATTTAAATATTATGAAAGGATACATTTTCTTGCTCCTAAAAGCAGCTAAATAGTCTCTAATAACAGGATCAGCTTCTGAACTGGGCGTTCAACGACAGACAGCTTGTTGAGGCGACGACCATCTCCTTTTAGATTCCGGTCACCAAGACACACCTTGACTCTTCTCACAAGCCCGTCTTTATCCGTAGTAGTCTCCGTTACTCTGGCCAGCCTCCACTCGTTTCTGGGAAGATCGTCAGCCTTTTCCATGATGATATCTCCTACTTGCAGGTTTCTCTTTGCTGCGTGCCAGCGCTGCCTAGTGGCAATGTTGGATAGATACTCCTTACACCAGCGACTCCAAAACTGCTCTGCGAGGAACTGAACATGACGCCACCTTTTCCTTGCGTAGATATCTTCTCTGATGAAACTGCCTGGGGGTGGTAATGCTGGAGCAGACTTCATAGTAAGCAGGTGATTAGGGGTAAGAGGTACAAGGCTGTTAGGATCATTTAGGTTGTCAACTGAGAGTGGGCTACTGTTTACGATCGCCAAAGCTTCATAAAGGAATGTGCGCAGTGATGCATCATCCAGTCTGCCAGAAGAGAGTGAGAGTGTTGAGCGAAGAACATTTCTCACTGTTCTAATTTGTCTCTCCCATACCCCACCTGCATGACTTGAATGGGGCGCATTTAGGACAAAGTCGCACTGCTTCTCAGCTAAGAACAAGGTCAGACGATCTGCATCAATCTCCTTGAAAGCATTTTTCAGCTCATTTTTGGCTCCGACAAAGTTGGCGCCTTGATCGCATTTGATTTGGCGCACTGCTCCTCGCAATGCAATGAAACAGCGCAGACCATTGATGAAAGAGTGTGTAGACATGTCATCTAGCATTTCAATATGGATAGCTCTGGAGCTGAAACATGTGAAGAGAAGGCCGTACCTTTTATGATCCTTCCGAGCCTGTTTAGTGACAAAGGGACCAAAGCAGTCCACACCACAGTAGGTGAAGGGTGGAGAGGGATTTGTACGCTCAGAAGGGAGATCAGCCATTCTTTGTTCCTCCGTGGGTCTCCTGAGCTTCCGACATGTCACACAGTGATGCACATGGGATGCTACTGCTCAGTTCATTCCTGGAATCCAGTAGCCTTGTGATCTGATCTCATTAATTGTGAGACCCTTTCCTTGGTGTTTGACATTCTCATGACACTGAGAGATGATCATCTTTGTTATGTGGTGATCTTTAGGAATGATTATTGGGTGTTTGACTGAGCTGGGTAAGAGCGCATGCATCACTGAGCCTTCCTCCCACCTTGAGAACTTGATCAAGGAAGGCATCCAGATGATACATCTTGCTGCTAGGTGACAGCTGGGCCTCTTTACTCAATAACTTAATTTCCTCAGACTGTGTGTTTCTTTGTAAGTCCTTAATTATGATGCGTTTAGCATCTTCTCTTTCAGCTACCGTACTGGGAATACTGGACTTGTCCGCTTTGGCTCGGCGAACGAGACGTGCCACAGCTTGGACAGCTCTAGACCATGAAGACAGCTTTGACAAGCGTGAGGAGTTAATAATATTGAGAAGAGGCTCACCAGCTGTATATAACACTTCCTTCAATAGATGAGTTGGAATGGGATCTAATAGACATGTTGTTGATTGGGCTTTGGTAATAACATCATACAGCTCTTCCTGTCCTATACATGTAAAACAGTGTAGTTGTGGAGTTGTAGGTGAGATAATGTCAGGAGATGCTGTCAGAGGTTGGACCGCCACAATTGTTTTTCTAATGTTATCTATTTTTTCAGTGAAGAAATTCATAAAGTCCTCACTACTAAACTGTGATGGAACACATTTTTCAGATCGCTGATTTGTAGTTAGTTTAGCTACTGTACTGAAAAGGAACCTGGGATTGTTTTTGTTGTTTTCAATGAGTTTGCTCAGGTGCTCAGCTCTAGCAGCTTTTAGCACCTGTCTGTAGCTGAGCATACTGTCTTTATACGCAATTCTAAATACCTCCAATTTAGTTTTCCTCCATTTTCTCTCCAGATTAGTGCTGTTCTCTTGAGGGCATGCGTATGACTATTATACCAAGGTGCAGGTGCTTGTTCTCTAACCTTTTTTAACCGGATGGGGGCAACGGTGTCTAAAGTGCTAGCGAGGATAAGGTCTATGTTGTTAGCTATTTCATCAAGGTTGTTAGTATTTATGGGTTTAGTTAGAAATTGAGATAAATCAGGCAGGTTATTTGTGAATATGTCCTTAGTGGTCGGATCAATGGTCCTACCAGGTCGATAAAGTGGTGAAACACGGCTAATCTGCTCTAAGGGTAGTGTGTACAGTATGAGGTAATGGTCTGTGATGTCATCACTCTGAGGTAAAATATCTATATCAGTGACGTCTGCTCCGTGGGATATTATTAAGTCTAATGTGTGGTTAAAATGATGAGTTGGTCCGGTGACGTTTTGTTTAACCCCAAAAGAGTTTAATAAATCGACAAATGATAATCCTAGAGCATCGTTTACATCATCTACATGAATATTAAAATCTCCTACAAGCAGCACTTTATCAAAATTGATCAAGAGGTCTGAAAGAAAACAAGCAAACTCTTGAAGAAAATCAGAGTAGGGCCCTGGGGGTCTGTACACGGTGACCAGAGCGAGTTTTCTATGCATGTCTGAAAGTACAATTTTGAGAATGAGCACTTCAAATGATTTAAAACTGAATCCTAATCTCTGACTAACATTAAGAGAGGCACTATAAATGGTTCCTACACCACCCTCACGACCAGTCTGACGGGGCTCATGCTTATAAACATATCCTGACGGTGTAGATTCGTTTAGACCCATATAATCATCTGGTTTAATCCAGGTCTCAGTGAGACAGAGTGCATCGAGATTATTATCTGTGATCATCTCATTTACAATCAGTGCTTTGGGTACAAGTGATCTGATGTTTAAAAGACCAAACTTTAGAACTTTGTTGTGTTTGTTTATCTGGTATTTTTCAGTTTTAACTGTAATAAGATCATTTCTGGATCTTGTGTATTTAATTCTTGGTTTTGCTACACGAGGAATAGATATGGTTTCTATAAACTGGGCTGTGTGCTCACTTGTAACTATTTGGTCTGTTGTATGCGTGTTCTCATAGTTAAGGATTTCCTGATGTCTTACCAGTCAGATGGTGTGAAGTATCCTAGAGATGTTATCTGATAGCACTGCTGCTCCAACTCTGCTGGGGTGCATCAGGCCATCAGGGCAGAAGAACCTAGGACGCTCCCAGAAACAGTTCCAGTTATTAACAAAGAGAAGTTTGTGCTCTCGACACCATGACTGTAACCATTCATTTAGTGCTAAAAGTCTACTAAACTTCTCAGCCCCTCGCTGGTAAGTGGGAAGAGGTCCTGACACAATGATCCTCGTTGTGGGTGATGTGCTGCGTACCGTCTCCACCAGGATCCTGAAATCCCCCTTTAAGATCTCCGTTTGCCTCAGCCTGGTGTCGTTCGCTCCGACATGGAGAACAACCGCTCCGAAGTTCTCGTTCAGGATCGCGGGTACCTGTGCAGCGACATCGAGAACACGAGCACCAGGAAAACAGCAAGTGTGCACCTTACCTTTAGCTCCGGTAGCGCGGACGATGGAATCCCCAAGAATCACGGTATCGCGTTCCGTCTCGCGGAGAGAGGCGAAGCGGTTCTCGGTCGAGATCTCGAAGGCCGGTGGTGGCGGGGGAGACGTCCTCGACCGGGGCTTGGCTCGCGGCTTTCGCTGCTGCAGCATCCAGGGTCCATGGTGCACCAGTGCCGGAGTGAGCGATACCTGGGTGCGTTGTAAGTGCGCTGGGCCTGGGCAGAGAAGCACGCGGAGTTGAGGTGCTGGGAGCGTTAGATTCAACCCGGGAATTTACCTGGGACGAGTGCGAGTCCGCCCGGGATGTTTCCAGCGCCACTTTCCGCTCTCGCAGCTGGGCATGCTTTGCATGCAGCTCGCGAATCTGTTTCTCCAAAGCCTCCATCTCCAACTCCACCGTTTGCAACTCGAACGAGTCCTCACCTGTGCTCAAAGGCAGACACACAGCCGGCAAAGTGCTTATAATCACGAACAGAGTTAAGATACAGAGATATGAGTGAGAGGCAATGAATATAGTAAACAATAGTGATAGTCGAGTTAACTAACTACAGGCACAAGTCAGGAAGACAAAAACGATTTAGGATTATTAAAAGAGGAAAGAAGGATAGATAAATAGAAAAGTTTGTTTGAAAACGCCGAGAGAAATACAAACACGGAACTCGCGGCAAACAAGTCAAACACAGGAAGCGACGTCACCAGAAGTTAGGATGTACCACCTTTCTCCATCCTTTTCTTCATCATGCACTTCTTCTGCATCACCTCTCTCAATGACCTCTTCCATAAACCTCACATAATGTCCCTTGTACCGTTCATCTTTCAGCAGTTTCTTTTTAAGATGATTGAGCCTTACGAGAGCAAGCTGCTTATTGCTAGGCAAGTGAGGTCTTGCTTTGAAAGGAAGAGGCATCTCATAATGCCCAAGGTTGTTCTTCTTTATGCCTTGCTGCAGTTTGGTCAAGAAAAGGATGTCGTCCTGCGAGACAGTTTTATCATTTTCACCAGCATCTTTAAAGTCAGACTCCAATACTTTAAAACCATCTGCTCGGGTCACTGGAGGAAGCTCTTTAATGCTGACTCTATGACAGATGGTGCTGAAGCTTTGTGATTCATGGTGTGAAGACAGGCAACCAACAATGCTCCATCCTAGGTCTGTATTTACTGCATAAGGTTCATCGACTCCTCCTAGAATCATTTGTTTTGGTGCCAAAGCTTTTGGACAGCTGTAGCCTATCAGAAGACCAATCTCACAATCTAGCAGAGGTGGAATTTTGTCCACTATTGTAGAGAGATGTTTCCAGTGTTGTGCTGTTTCATGCGTAGGGATATGAGTACGGTTCACTGGAATGGAGTCCTTAGTGTAGGCAAGGGGCAGATTGAGAACAACAGAGGAGCTGTAACCTCTTACTTTGAGACCTGACACCCTTTCACTTAGCACAACATCCTTTGCGGTCATGGTCGTCAACTTCAGTCTCACGGGACAAGAATCAGCTTGGAGCTTGTTGCTTAGCTCTTTGTCGACAAACACAGTATCACTCTGGTTGTCAAGCAAAGCATAAACAAGTTTTTCAGAGCCTGGATTCATCTCGGTTGATACCCTCACTGGAACGATCATTGAAGTGTTGGTGAATGACTCTTCATTCTCTACTTTGTGAGACGTAACAGTAGTTGTCTCAGTGCCACCTTGGTTTGAGACTGAGGCAGGGTGAACTTTCCTTATGTAGTTGTCATCATGTAGACAGGTTGGATGTCTACCTCTACAGGTGTCACAGGATAGACGGTTACAGCAGTCCTTTGTGCTGTGGCCTGGTTTCATGCAACCTTAGCAGAGTTTGTTCTCCTTCACATATTTCCGTTTCACTTCTAATGTTTTTTCCACAAATTAAGAACAGTTGTGAACTTTATGCTTGCTGTCTTTGCAGAAGAGACACATTTTGTAATGTCCTTTAGAAGGCCTTTGTTCGTTTTCACCATTTTGGTTATTTTCCCTAGCTGTTTGAATGTGAAAGACGTTAGCCCTGTTCCCTTTACTGTCCTTAAAGTTACGTTTTTCTGAAGTGGGTTCAGAGGCACGAAGAGCGCTGAAGGAGGTGACAGGATTACAAGTGATCTCTGCTTCCATTGACATGAAGGTCAAAAAATCCATAAACTTTGGAAAGTCTTGAGTCTCAATCAATGTCTGTGTGACCTGACGGTTCCACCAAGCTGCCGCCCAATCTGGTAATTTGTGTACAAGTTTCTGATTTTCATCACAATCATTTAATATTTCAAGCCCTTTGACATGAGGCATAGCTTGATGACATGCACTCAAGAAGTCAGAGAATTCTCTGAATCCTTCAGAATCCTTAGCTTGAATCTTGGGCCATCTGGCTAGTTTTTCCCTGAATGCCTTCTGTATGACAAATGGATGTCTGTACCTTTGGTTCAGCTTGTTCCATGCATCATTATATGCCTCATCATCAGTTCTGTAGAAGATTCCATCAAGAGACTTACGAGCTGGCCCACCAACATACCTTTTTAAATAGTGTAGCTTGTCAGCAGAAGAAATGGCCTTTCCATCAATTAGTGACAAGAATGCAGCCTTCCACTCAATGAACTGGATAGAATCACCGTTAAACACTGATGGTTCTGTTGTAGGCAGTGTGTTTAGGGCTATGCTATCTTGGACAGCTTGAGCGAGATAGGATATATCAGATTTTGAAGGTGAGGATGTTGCTCTGATGTTAGTAGGACATTGGGTAGGAAACGGGACCACATGTTGCTGCGCCGTTATGCTTGCGTCCTGCTTTTCCTTTATATTTGATTCTGAAGAATGATCATAGGCCTGCAGTCTGGCTGCTTTCAGATCCTTCTCTGCCTTTAGTTTTTCCAATTCACACTTTCGAGCTTCAATCTCTTGTATCATTACATATTCCGCTTCTTTGGCCGCTAATTCAGCTGCTGCATCTGCCCGCTTGGCTGCAATGGATGTAACAGAAGATCTTGATGATGTGAGGTGTGAAACTGTGGATCCATACCCAGAGCGAGCATAATCATGATGGAGTAACTGCCACAGGTTGTGGTTTACATTTTCTCGTTCAATTTCTTCAAGGCATGCCATTCTGTCAAATATAATCTTTGAAATGTCTTGTCACAGCTTCACAAGTATCAATTCTGCGTCTAGTGTCACTGGATGGAGCAATATAATCTCTGATTTCCAGGTAGATGTTCATGACATCATCCCGTCCTTTCTCCAGTGCATTAATAAGTGCTACCAGTTGGCTCTCACTAATGTCCATCTTTAGCTCTTCCTTTGTGTTGTGAGCCAGGTCCTTCCACTGTTCATACAGCTTAATCAACCTTTTTTCCCCTTTTAAGGGCTTCCTCCATTTTATATGCACGCATCTTTTCTGTGGGATTCCGTAGTCGACCAGAGCGGTCAAGCTCCTCCTCTTCAGTTCCATTATGAGGGACCTCCACCTGCTGGTCTGGGTCTTTATTTTCAGAAGCATCCATTTTCTTTACACGAGTGCCACAGGCTTAGATTCCTGTTCTCGAATCCTTTGATTGATGTTAGACAGCTTATAGATATGTGATATGACTAACGTGATGAAGCAGTTGTCGGTTTTGGTAAAGCGCTTACTCTCCAGAGTAAGGGATAAGCTCTTACTGTAGCATACCCAACTGAACAGATACACTTTACTCTCTTGAAACTGATGTTTATAATGGATTTTAATGTCCAAAATAAAGCACCGTAAGAGCTGAATATAAACACAAAACATACAGTGACTAAATAAAACTCACATAGCTACAAACAACACGTTTGAACTGAAAACCTACATCAATCATAATGTTAACAAAATAATAATAATACACCTTATTATGCTTAAAACAATTACAATTAATGCTCCAATCTCTATATAGCAAAATCAGCACTTGAAATGCTAACCTGCATACATACCTGCTAAGCATTAACCATTAGCTTCAATGGAGATGGCTAAAATAAACTCCAAAACCACCAAATTTCCCACACAGAATAAATTAAAATGATACCTTGTGCCCTTCATCAGCTAGGAGCTAAGAGGCATGAAGAAACCCTTTTAAGAACGCGTGTTTGACACCAGTACAGCCAAAAGTCCACCTTTCCCTTTCAGTAACAAATCAGACTGCCATTTCACGTAGCAAAATTCACTAATGTCCCACAGCGCCATCACATGACCACACTGCCCTCTATTGGACGGAGGTATAGCGTCCGTTTTTGGAAGAGTTAATGGTCATTTACACTTTATATACACAAATGTAAATGGTCAGAAAAAAGGTTCGATTTCTCTCAAGTCAAGACTGAATTAGAAATTTATTTTGAAGCTTTACAGGAATTTTTAAGCCAGAAAGCAATAAGAACTTTGATTAAACTCAAAGAACTAAAGTCCTCCTTTTTGATGTAACCATGTATGTATACCCTCCTTTTATTTTTCATTGTTTTTATTAAAAAATGTCCAGTGTTATATTTACGATATTTTATTATAATATGAATGTAAAAAAAAAAAATAATAATAATAATTGGTGTTTATCTGTTGATAAGCCACGCCCCTTTCTACAGATGCATGCTGGGAAATGACGTCTTTAAGGAGATTCATTGAGATGCATGTTGTAATGAAGTGAAGTTAAAATATAAACCTAAATCACTCCCTCTTTTATTAAAGAGAAAATTCACCCAGAATCATTTACACTTTACTCTTTATAATTATACTGAGTGGTGTTCAGGATTAATTCTGTAATAATATTGCAATTGTATTTTTCATTGAAATTTCTTTCATGCACATCCTGATTTTAAATTTTGGTTTAACTCTGGAAGTAAAATGTGGAAAATATTTCAGTAAAAAAAAAAAAAAAAAAAAAAACTTTTATCAGAATTATTACATTTATATTAGACAAAAGTATAAATCTTAATTTTTCATTTGTTTATCAAGTTATTGTTTTATCTTTGTATATTTAAATATATTCTCAGTGTTTATAAATAGAGACTGAATTATTCAGTGTTCAGATTTTCAGTAACATTTATTCAGGTTAGTTTCAGTCTAACATTCAAACAGAATCAAATTCAAGCTGCAAAATTCAACACGGAACTATGAACATGTTCAAAGAACTTAACTCCTCTTTTTTATTGTGATTATTGGTATATACCCTCATTGTTTCTTTTTTTTTTTTGTCTTTTTTTGTTGCTTTTTTCTAGAATACCATGTTTGTAACATTTTACTATATTTTTAATTGTAAAAAAAAAATTCAACACGGAAATGACTGGAGTTTCACATCCGGGTTACTCAGGACCAGGCAAAGCTAATCGAGTCTGGAGCGAGTTGTACCGGTTTGTGTCTCCTGCTATTAAATGTCTCCCCTTTTACTGAACTGAAAATAATCTTTATTAATATTTGGTTTGTAATGACAAATTTACACAATAATAACATGAAAAATACACACTGTAGGATTACAATTATGTGTTTATGCAAAAAGTAAAAATAAAATAACCTGTACAAAACTTTAAAATAGAATATGTATTTCTAAAACTAAAAAATATTTTTATTCTCCACATTTAATAGATGATTAAAACTGTGAGGTGAAAATTTATTCAGTATTAAATACAGGAGAGATGATCAGTGGTGCTGAATTTTTACCTCCATCATTATCACTAGGACAGAAGTATGGATAGAGTTTCTCAGTGAAAGTCTGACCAGTAAAAGAGTAGATATGAGATTTGGAGTTCACATCATAAAAGGAGACCAGACCCTCCTCATAATCCACAAACACACCCACCTTCTCCACCTTCTCTCTCAGTGTGAGGAGGACATCGGAATCAGCATTAGCCACATACTCATTCTCATTACTCAGTCCCACAATCCAGAATCCATCCTCAGGAGTCAGTGTATTCTCCTCCTCCCTGTTAATGTTTTCTATCGCAACTCCTAAAACCCAATCAGTTTTCCCTCTGACCTGCACCTCATAATAAAATCTCCCTGAGGAGAAACTCTGCTTCCCCAGAACACAGAGATCTTCAGTAAATCTCTGTGGAGTATCAGGGAGATTCCGCAACTTGTCTCCATCTTTCACTTGTTTTCCATCAGCAGACAGGATGAGATATGGATTTGCAGTATCAGGATCCAGAATCACATCCACTAAGAGAAACACACAGTGTGTGATGTGAGTTTGAAGGTAAAAAACATTAAATAATCATCCAGTGGAACAAATCTTCTATCTATATATATATATAAAGCTCAAATACCACTGACTGACTCACTCACTCATCACGAAATCTCAAAAACCACTGAACGGATTGCAATAAAATTTGGAACATACCTTCCTCTTGGGTCTTAGGTGCTCACTAAGAAAGGGTTTTGAAAAATTCGGCCTGGATCGCGTCTAACTCGCGAAAAACGCGATTTCTCACGCATTGTAAATTCTTCGAAATAACATTACGGATCCTAATAAAATTTAGTACATTGTTTCTTATTAGATGTTAGATGCACGATAAAAATAATTTTCACAGTAGTTTGCCCTGTATCGGTACTACAAAGGGGTAGTACGTTATTTGTTGACGTTACGTTCTGATCTCTGATCATCCAGTCCTGCTCAGTGCTTACTGCTTATTGCCATATTGCTTAGCGTTCTGCCTTCCGTAGCGAAGCACGGGTACTTTCAGCTAGTTCATTAATATTTATAAGAGGATTTGTAGAAGATTCAATAATGAAAGTTTTTAGTAAAAAGAGAAAAAGGTGTAGAGTTTATTGTAGGAGACTGTCAGAGATGAGAAATAGAAACTATTTTCTTTCTGAAATGGTACTTTTGCAGTGCAGTGCTCATGTCCTGTGTGTCTCCACTTCTGTCTTTTCTGTAAGTTTTCACAGCTGTTCCTACTTCCAGATTGATTAGTGTGTGTGTGTGTGTGTGTGTGTGTGTGTGTGAGTGTGTGTGTGTATGTGTGTATATGTGTGTATATATATATATATACCCCTTTGTTTTCACCTCATGTGTGAAGTAACTCGTCTCTGTAAGAGTTTTACTGCGCTGTTTATGGATCACGGTTAACGTGTAATGGGTATATTTTCACATGTGTAGCAGATATATGTTGTTACACCAGTTAATCATTATTATTATTTATTTATTAATATTACTTCATTAATATTATTTTTGTAATCATTGTATTTTAACTCATTATTTGCGTTCAGGTCTTTTATTATGAAACAATTAGGTGGTGGTTATGGTTGCAGTGCAATAAAAAAATTATCTCTCTGTGCTGTAACTATTAAAATACTGAATGTTTTTAATAAATAACTTCTTGTTTGTGTAGTTACATGTCACATTGTTGACTGTTGTCTTGTCTAGTAATTAAATAAAATGAATGAATAAAATGTGGAAGTGTTTGGGGTTAAACAGTGCAGATAATCAAATCCACACTGCAGAACTACGATCAGTACACATGCATTTAGCTGAAGGACTTTTATTTTGGGAAGGTGATTAGATTTTGGTGCAGAGTAAAGACATGCATGTGAGTGTAGCACAGAGACTGTTGTTGTTTTTTACTTTATTTTCTAACAATAACGAGTTTGGGTCTAAATTGGAGTAGAATAAGGACGAGAACACGCTTAATGAGTGTATTTTTGTTGTTGGATGGTGATTTTGGTTCATCTGTTGTGCTCGAACTCTGGAGACACAGTTTGTGTTCAGGTGCATCAGGAAAAATGGTGTCTGGTGATAGAAACAGGTGGTGAACAAAAAGGAGATAAAACTGGAAGTGTCTCAGAGCATTTTCATTTCTCACCCAATTGCAGTTATTGAACATTTTTCTGAGTTTTTCCTCTTTTTTTTCTGGGCTGCAGAGTTTTTACAGATTGTGGAGTTGATTATTAATAACTGTATCTTTCTGGTTAAGTCAATAGAGACTTTTAATAACATGGAAGTGACATTCAGTCAAGTTCAGTGCTGTTACTTTTGAATATACAGTATTAATGACTCAATTTAATAAATATAACAAAAATATGTATTGCATTAATTAGATGTATTCTATTTTATTTTTATGAAATATTATAAAATACTATTTTATATATTACTTAATCAAGCAGGCATTTTATTTAAAATTGTTTCAAAATTGTAAACTGTTCGAATTTCGATGATCACAAATGTTTATAATAATATATCCTGAATAAAACATCGGGATGAATCGTGATATCGAATTTAATCTGATTGTTGACGTGATAATCGCATTCGAATAGTGAATCCAGTGAAGATTCACACTCCTGCTGTATTATTAGGTATATTTATGGAGATGTTGATTGATTGTTTGATTGTGTTTTATGTTACAGGAGTGCACAGGGTCAGGGTGCAGTTTTTGTCTAGTTAGGGTACGATTGTTCTCTTTTTAATTTTAAAGTAGTTTGTTTAGATTGTAAACCGTCCTGAGAAGCTGGGAGACGCTGGTTATTTATTATCTTAATGGGAAAAACACACATTATGTGAGTTTAAAGTAACATAGACTGAGCACCATGGATTTGTGAGTAACACACTGTTGTAAGTTTAAAGCAGCACAGATTTGTGAGTAACACACTGTTGTAAGATTAAAGCAGCACAGATAATCTTTAATCTTACAACAGTGTGTGACTCACAAATCCATGGTGCTCAGACTATGTTACTTT
Organism: Silurus glanis; assembly: GCA_014706435.1. NCBI lineage: Eukaryota > Metazoa > Chordata > Actinopteri > Siluriformes > Siluridae > Silurus > Silurus glanis. The sequence continues at coordinate 380,401 of JAAIIK010020521.1, forward strand.
AAACTCACATAATGTGTGTTTCCCACACTGTTGTAAGTTTAAAGCACTATGGATTCAGCACTTTTCTTTCATTAATTTAATATGCATGTTTAGAGGAGAGCACAATTTACCATCTGCTTCCATCTTACACTGTCCTCAAGGTACACATTAGCCTTGTTTTCTTTTTCCTCTTTATATTTATTTACAGGGTTATGTGCATAACATTATTTATGTTTATATTATTTATAATAATAATTATATTTGGCTTTTCAAGGAATTAGTGTCCTTCCTTTGGATGGTTTCTTGGGCAGTTCCCCACTGTTCAGTCTTAAAGAACATTCTGAATATTTCAATGCAAGTTTTCTCCATGGTTTAAAATATAAGAGAAAAAAGAGGTTCAAGTGTCAGCTGATAAAGTGTATCCTGGGACAGGCAGAAATGTGCACAAAAAAGTGGTGTTTTGTTATAATGATGAACTATTAAAAAGTTTTAAAATTGATTTTAGTCCACCTTATAGTGTACATGTTTGTGTGTTTACTTAAACCTTTATTCATAATGTCTGTCTTTCTTTATCTAATTTAGTGGGCATTAAAAAATACTGATTATTTTAAATGATTAAAATAAAGGACTGTTATAAGTCAAAAGGTACTTGTACATTCAGTCTCTATTTCTCTCCAGAAGTACAGATTAAAGGTCTGATTTTTTTTAAATATGCAATTTCAGCTGTAAATGGTTAAAAGTAATTTTTGTTCAGATAAGATTCTGATAAGTATAGAATTAGAATACTTTTAGAAGCATAGAATAGTGTAGAATTTATGACAAAAGAGAAACAGCTGTATAATTCTATAGTGTAGTTTAAGGGGGGGGGGGGGGGGGTGTTCTGTTTTGCTTGCTGTTGGTTGTGTAATGTCCAGGGGCAGTAGAATGTGTGTGTAATAATAGGTGTCTTGAGAGAGCAATTTCTCTTTCAGACACACACACACACACACACACATCAGCTGATTTAATTTTAATGAAGGTAAAATGGTACCTGCAAACTTCTTCATCTTTGATAATTCTGTGAAATATAAAAATTAAGCATTTATTATTAGTTTACCCAAAAACAGTCCAATAACCAATATTTGTATTTACATTATACATGAATAGTACAAGCCAAATAAACAAATTCAATAGATTTTTTTCAAAATGATGTCGAATAAAAGTACTGAAAAATTATGACAAGTTTTGATGAAACTTATGACAAGCTAAATTAAACTTATATAACCTGTGTCTTATTTAAAATATAAATCTTATTTATCTTCTCACTATTCGTCACAGAGAATATTTTACAAACTTTGGTGCAATTACCATCTTCAATGCTCCGACTCTGCAGCTCTGAAAATAGAAAAAACATTATTCAAGTCTCTACTTAGATATTTATCATTTTATAATAAACCATGTATGTACAATTTAATTCATATAAAAACTACATAGTCAGCACAAATTTGGGGTATAACACTTTTTTAAGTGGATTTGATTTGTTCATTTGCTCAGTTTAGCAGTAATTCTGCAAATATCTGTGAATTTACTAGAGTGTAAGACATCTGCATTTTATGACATTTAGTGGATAATAATTACATTTTTAGGCAGAATACAAATAAAATAGTTTTTCTGTTTAAAGTGAGTCAATTGATTTATAAGTCATTCAGAGTAAAGTTAAAATCTTTCTTACCTGCAAACTTCTTCTTGTCTGATAATACTGTGAAATGTGTAAATAAACAATAATGTTATGAAGTTATCCAAATACAGTTAGAAAATGAAACAGTAAGATTTACACTACAGACAAACTCAGTGACCTACAGACGATTTCATTTTCTTTTGTGATGCATTTCCAGACCTGTAGCACAACATCTTTTTGTCAGTGTTTTTTGTGGGGTTTCATGCCTCAGTTTGTTCCTTCTTAATTGGTTTAATCACTTTGTTCTTCTGATAAAGTACTTTGTTGATTTGTCAGTGAATTCTGGATCATTGTCTCGTTCCATGAAGATGTTTGTCCCTGATTACACTGCCTGGTCCAAAAAACATTTGCTGGTTGGATTCAAATGATACTTAAAAACCTATGATTGGATCACTATTGCAGAAATTACTATGTTTTTGGTGGCAATGATTCTTTGTGTGTAAGTGTGTAACTTCTCATATTTTAAACATCCCTATGGAAAGACATATGCCACAAATTGCCCATATTGCTGGGCATATCACATAATATGCCCATATTGCTGAATTGATTAAGGATTATCCGTCCAATGCATTCCTGAAAAACTCTCAACTTCACCAAAGAAATGTGGAGAGAAAAAAGCATCAATGAAAAAATAAAAAGATTGTGATCAGAGATCTTTAGAATGCATGATGAAGTAATACTGTAAAACATTAACAGAAGAACTCATGGCTGTGTTCAATAGTGAAAGCAAGAGACTTTCCAGATGATGAGACAAAATCTTACAGAATTGGGACTAAACTCTGCAGTGATGTTGGGTGGTTATTGTATGATATGATTTATGATTGTTTCAGTTGGGCAGATTGAGACTGAGCAAAAAAGTAATGCAACTCTCAATGGAAATAAATGTAATGATGTTGCATAAGTCAAAACTATGCCCTTACGATTGTTTGCTGAAATCAGAGCTCAATGCAACTAAATATTGTGAATGTGTGACTTTTTTGTCCAGACAGTGTAGATTGGATGAATTTTTAGTTGGTGGACTGAATCTATTCAATTCAATGTGAGTAAAATTATAAGCTGTGAGAAATAAAAAAAATTATAACCTGTTTCTCTTTCTAAACTCTGCTCAAGGTTTAGGGAAAGAAATTTCAAAGAGATTTTATATTAAAACATTAATAAATGTTTTACAAACTTAGGTGTACTTACTGTATTCCACTTTCTGTCTCTGCTTCTCTGAAAAGAGAAAAGCTATTGATTAATATAATCTATTTATTTTCAATAATAATATACTAAATAAATTTTCTCAATTCTATATTTAATAATTTATACTATACATTTTTGTTGTCGAAATGACAAAGTAAATGAAGGTGAGAGTGTAAAAACAGACATGCAGCAGAGTCAGCAGAGGTGGAAAGTCAAGAAGTACAAATACTTTGTTACTGTACTTAAGTAGTTTTTTTTTTGTATCAGTACTTTACTTTACAAATGATTTTTCTGACAATTTTTTACTTTTACTCATTAAATCTTTTTCACAAATATCTGTCTCTAAATTTTCAAACAAGGCTCGTTACATTAGTTTTAATCTATTTGGTGAAATGTCTATTTTTTCTTCTCATTATGAGCCTTTTTTAGTCCATCAACCGATTTTCTGTCATTTCATGGCTTTCTTAACCTACCACTTATGTACATGTCATGGATATCAAGATAAAAGGCAGCAAACATGGATGAGACGGAGGGAGTCACCGATGTAAACTGAGTAAACAACACCGATGTCATGACTGAGAACAGAGACATTCCTGATCATCTCATCATCATCATCATCATCATAATTGTTTCTGTGCTTGTGTTCTGTATGGTGGTTGTTCAGCCTGAATACATTCATTAGATAACAAAATTAGAAATTCGTTCAGTGAGGTCCAGTTACCAGTGTGACACTAAAACAGGTAGTAGTAATGGCTACTTTTTACTTTAGTGTAGGATGTGTGTACGTTTGCTACCTCTGAGCAGAGTAGATCAACAGGTCAGAAAAGTGTTCACAATGAATGCAGTTATATAATATAGCATGGTGCAATTAAATAGTAAATTAGGAACATTGTTGTAAAAAGGATGCCAATATGTGCAAAAATAAAAAAAAAAGATGGCCATTGAGCTTATTGATGGAGTAAATTCTAAGACATAATAATATAATGGCACCGTGCAGAATTGTTACACAGGGTGATCATTGTTGGTAAAGAAAACCTCCTGTACATTTTGAACAATATCCACAGAATGGTTATAATACATTGTACAGGATGGATGCTACACTGTCTTCCATTCCATGACCACATTGACGTAGTCCAAGGAAAACCGCAGGACAGTGAATTATGTCATTTATTATAATCATCTCAATTGTACAACAGAGCAGTTAAGGATGAAGGGCCTTGCTCAAGGGCCCAGGAATCTGATTTACCTTGGGTTATAAGTGATCACAGCAGGGCTTTTCAGGACCTTTTCAGATCCCAATGGTCATTATAAATTGACTTCTCTACATAAAATCCTGCAAAAGGTTTTGTCTTTCTCCAAACACGTGATCAAATTACTCAGCTAATGTGTGGACTAAAGCAACGTTATAAACGCATTATAATTTAAATATGTTATTAATGGAAATTATAAAAATGTTACCTTTTTTGTGTAAAATAACTGCAGTTATTATCCATCCAACAGCAATAAGACATGCTAAAACTGAAATTCCAACAAACCACTTCCAAACACCAAAGACTTTACCTAAAATGAAACCATATTCATCACATTACAGATATCATTAGAAGTGTAAAACAGTTTATTAATAACTGCACAACCGACACTTACCCAGGGCAATGCAGCAGAATAACCAATAGGTAAAATACAAATTAATTACACACTCTGATACAAAATTATTAAAGTAAAATGTCAAATCTGAGGTTTATTCAGACTTTGAGACTTACGATTAATGATAATCTCTGTCTCCCTCATGTGATCATCTTGTAGAAGTCTGCAGTAGAATCTGTTGTGGTTGCTATTATCATGAACAGTGATGCTGCGTTTCACGTTAAAGCCCTCAGTGTCTCTGTGTATCTGTGTGTCTTCAGCAGGCAGAGTGACTCCTTCTCTGTCCAGCCACAGAGCCACAGGTTTACGTTTCCAGCCTCTGGACTCACACAGTAGATGAATCCCTCCTGAGTTATCATAACTCTCCATCATGATCACCGGGTGCCTTCCCAAAGTTACAATCAATAAAAAAAATATTGTTTTAAAGGACATACAGTACTGATAACACCCAGTGATCAAGCAAAAAAAAAAAAAAACAATAAGAAACATCAAACCTCCAAAAAGACCAATTGAAGGTCTTCATTTTTTTTTCATTCTGGAATTTCAGCTTTAGAAATGAAATACATTTTGAAGTGTAGAATAGTTAATAAAATTAAGAGGGAAGTGAAACAGCTGTTCTACAGTTTAGTTTAAGGGGGAGATGACTGTAATCTGCAAGTTATGCAAAGTGGAGCTCATGTGGGATTGAAGTACGACAGTCATTCACGAGCACATGAAAAGAAAACACACTGGTGCCACGGATGAAGTCAAAACATCAGCACGGTAAACAAAAACTGTATAATCATCATCATGTGAAAATGGTACAGTTTAATGAAGTGCTAATGTGTAAACTGTTTGTTTGTTCTGTCGTGACTCGCGAGCATCAGTCTGTGCAATCAGCTTCGCTTTTAATTAAAACGGTGTGAACAAACACAAAATCTAACGCAGCAATTAACAGCAGCAGTAAACGATTACATTTATTAGTAACTGTTGTGGTTTTCCACGAATGCTTATGCATTTGTATACCAATGCATTTTTTTTCCCTTTTTTAAAAAAATCAAGCCTGTTCGCTCGCTGCGTTTCTCTTTTCCACTCTCTTTTTGTAGCATTTGTCTTCTACAGCAGTAACTTATCTGTTTTCAAACATGAATTACTGCGGCTTTACTGTGTTCAAATGCTCGTTTTCAATGTTTGTATATTTAATTTTTATGCATACAGTGTATCATTTATTATTATCAAGAATTTCATTCATTATATATTTAGATGCTTATATCTTCACAACTGAACAAAATGTATGTCAAAACAATGTTGTATTATATTTTACTTTTTTTTAAGCTTATAGTAGCCACTATAATCTTTAAAATATAAAAATTAAATATAGTTAAACTCAAATTGTGGCTTTTGCATTTTCAAGTACACCTTTATACATAAATACTCTGAGTATTATGGTTTTATATAGTTATAATAAGCAAAACATCTAAAAAAAAAAAAATATATATATATACATTTAAATAAATTGTTAAATATATATTATAATTGACTGTTTAATTGATTATTAAAATATAAAATAAAGATTTGGGCATCAGTAGACCAATATATCAATTAAAAAACATTGTTCCCAAATGAGGTACACAAAATTAGTGGAAAAATGTAACATGTTAATGTAGTAAACAGCATTAATGCATTGATGAGGAAAGAGAAATTATTTAATACTGGAAATGAGGCATTATCTTTTTTTACTAATTGTTTTGCTGTTCCACGCTTTAGAACACATGTTGTATAGTACTCAAATGTATTCACATTTATGCATAATGTTAAGGGGAATTTACATTTAGTGTAGTATTAATTTCCTTGTACAAACTTTCAGTGCAAGTAGGAGCTTACCATTAACAGTAACATAAAAAGTGATGCCATCAGACCAGGATTCGTCCTCAATGAAACACGTATATTCTCCTTCATCAGAGACTCGGAGATCTGAGAGTCGGAGTGAAGCGTTGCCTTTCTGTAGCTCCTCTGTGAACAATGATGTTCTTCTTCTGTAGGACTGAGCCTGGTCTTCATTTCTGTCTTCATGATCCTTATAGAGATGCACTAACAAGGGGTTTCTTTCTCGTTTGAGCCATCGTACTGTCATCTCCACAACGCTGGTGCTGGGTTTGATATAACAGGGCAAAACCAGATCTTTACCAGCTTCAGCAACAAGATAATCATCTGGACCAAACACCTGTAATTGTGCTGTGTTGTGGAGAAAAATAATGTTGAATATAATTATAATTTCTACATTTTCAATTTGTAAAAAGGCAGACTTTATTTTTATATATGTAAAGTCATATTTATCATTTCAGTGTACAGGTACTTATTGGATACTCTGTTCTGGTGGCCAAAACACAAATTTTGTGATTTTGGATGATGTTCTGTTGGATAAACAGTGCCCTGAGTATTGTATTAACAACAGTGCTCCACAAACCTTTTAAATAAAGATGCACAATCAACAAAAACAATTAAGGAAGGAAAAAATTTTATTGTGAGAAAATACAATCTGAAGCTAAGTGCAGTGTAACTACTGCTGCTTTTCTTTCTCTGTGGCAGGTAAACAGAGTCTGTTAATAAAACATTGTAAATATTATTAAAGAAATTGTAAAGGCAGAGTAATACAGATAGCAATAATAGCATTTAGCTCCTTGCAATCTTTGTAAAAATACAAACACAGGATGAGTTGGTTAAGTGTGTAGTTTAAAATATACTACAAGAGAGAACAACGACCTACAGGCGGTAGAAGACCAGCTTAGAATATTTTGTATTTATGATCTATGTTGAGTATGGTTTTACTTATAATAAACATATATTTGCAGAAAGCATCCATATTTGTCCATGCCAATGTTGATTAGAGTATTAGGAAGGGGTTAAAGCATAGAGGCAGCCATGAGTGGTTCTACAAGAACCTTAGAGAAGAGTTCTTTACAGTGACAAAAAGGTTTTTTACATCACTACAAAATATACTTTGTGATTTTATTTTCATCTAGATTTCCACGTTTTTTTCTTCCTACTCGTAAAATATTTGAGACTGAATTTTTTCACCAAAATGCTGTAATCTGATTATCTGGTGGTAAAACTTTGCCTATACATGCTATCTGGAAAAGTTTTCTCAGAAAAGAAAAGAAAATAAGCTACAAATACAAAACATAGCTTTTTTCTCATATATGCACAATATCATCAACATATTTGTTGTAGTCTTAATGCAATCTTGAAAGAATTCAGAGTAGTAAAAAAATGAATAAGCAAACATTTACACAGTTTAGAACCTTTTTACTCTTTTTCTCTGTTCAACAATTACAGCCTTAAATCTGCTTGGATGTGAAGCTTGGCACAGTTGGATTCAGGGATCTTTTGCCAACATGCAGAGCATGTGTTTCTAATGCTGTTCAAATGAATGATGAACATTTAAAAATGAACGTACTCGGGCTTCATTCCAAGTTTTATAGCAAAGCATGAAAATGTTTGTGCAAATGTGATATTTAAATAAAGAAATAAAAACTAGGACAATGGCTCATGCTGCCTAATTATAATGGATTTTGTTTCTGCAGTTGTATAAAAGAAATTCCATTTCAGAGCAGGCTGTTGCAAAACACAAACAGGAAAAAATGAAGTCTGGCTACTTTAAAGGGTGTTTTTGCACATTGCCTGAATGCGTGATTCAGACTCCATGACAGATTCTGGCTTTCTTTCAGGGAGAGACTCAGAATCTTATCTTTGCTTTCATATGGATTGTGTGACTCTTGTTCGGTTTTGCAGAATGGTGGCATTTGGTTTATTCACTTACTGATTTTTTTGTCTCAGTTACTAATTGTATTTATTGTATCATGATTTACAACAGGACCAGAGATCAGTTCTCAGATTTTAAAACTCAAAAAAATATCAAACTGAGAAGTAAGCTAAGAATTAAAATAGAATTTAATTAAAATATATCACACACATACACACACATACCGAGGTAAATCTGTCTTACCTGATTGTGATTCCATAAAGCCGTAGGGAACCAGGAAAGTCAAACATAACAACATTTCTGAAAGACCATTTATCATTATTTCATCAGTCTGTTTCACAAAATAAACAACTTCTAGTTATTTAGCACCCACTGATTCTATTAAAATCATTTCAAAATACTCATTATGTTTTAAATTTTCCAATAAAAAGACTTTAACAGTAACGTCTATGCTTTCAGTTTGATGTGCTTTCATTTATGTAACCTGTGAAACCTGATTCTTAAATCTGAGACTAAACACACCTCTTTTTTTTTTTTTTTTGAGATGACTCAAGCAATAACCACAGATGAAAATATTAAACTTAAAATCCTCAATTGTGAATTAATCCTTACATTTAACATGTTATTTTAGTGCCATCCAAGTTTTATTTTGCAAATAAAATCCAAAATTACTTCTTGTTTTATTCACTGACATGGTGATTTCATACTGGTGTTCGTGTCCATAATTAGTAGAACTGCTTTCTTTACCCTATGAAGTGCTTTGCTTTGTTATTATTATTACTATTATTATTTTTATTATTATAATAATTATTATTATTATTATTAATGTATGTTTTTTTTATCATGAGCAGGTTTTTTTCTTTGTCCACATTTTTCTCCTTCAAACTTAAAGACACTTGGTGGTTAAAATGTAAATAATTCAAATAAAATGTTTCCCTCTTTTCTCAGCTTGAAAATGATAGACAGTTCTCTAGTTTTCATGAATATACATTTTTATTTTGAACAAGAAAATGCCACCTGATTTAAACCTGAATTAAACTCCACCTGTGAGACCAATTCAATTAGATTAAGGTCATTTTGCACAAACATCCATGCTGAAAGAGAAACATCCTTATATCCTTTTTTACCCAGTCCTTTCCTGACAAGGAGAACATTTTACTGAGACCTGTTTGTAGGTTAATGGATTATGTAATGTTAATTATACTTAATAGAAATGTTACATTTATAAGTAGATATTTGGTCATGTTGAGAATTCCTGGTTTCATTTGAATAAGAAGTCATGGTTTGTGCAGAATATAGATTTCATAGATGTCTCATTTCTTGCAAGGTATCAGTCAGGAGAGAGGTGTGAACACTACAGTGACATTACTAAAAAGCAGACATCCCTCCAAAAAGGACAAGACAAAACTTATCAGCAGTGGTGGGCTTTAAGGGCCAGCAAGGTCTTTTCTGCCTGTCTAAACACTTGCAAAATTACTGACTTACTTTTTAATATCTTTTGGTTCATGAACATATATTAAATGATTTCCAATAGTCTATTTTCTTCGCTTTTATCTTTTCTCTTGGTTGTGCTGCTTCTAGGAGTGTCTGTTTATGTTGGACTTTCTATTGTCGGAACTCAGAGCCCGTCTCTGAGGCGACACATCGAGGGTGGATTCTTTGCTCAGAGGATTCCCAATGTTTCCCAGCCAATTCTGAAAAGACAAAATATAATAGACACAAACCGCCAATGAAGGATCCTCAGTCCTGGATGAGCAAAAGCAAAACTTCTTTATTTCGTACGCGTTCCAAAGAGCTCAGTTGAAGGCGGGTACCCCACATCAAACCGATCCGTGCATCAAAATTGATACAGCACACCAGAATGAGGAAGTACAACTACTGTCTGTTTCACGCTTGTATTTATACCCTGTAGAGACCACCTCTTTCTATTTTTTTCTAATTTGACCTTGAGTAATTCCCCTTATTTTTCGATCTTGCCTTCTCCTGCCCGATTCCCCTTATCTTCGGCCTTGGCTCATTTCCCCAATACAACACCATATTTGGAGTTCTGGGTTTTTTTTCCAATTCCCCTTATTTTCGGGATTATTTTGATTTATATAAAAAAAGAAATGAGTATAAAACCCTTATTTTCTCTGAGTCCAACCATACACTGCTTCAGTCTTTCAACTGTGAACAACTGTCTCCTCTCCTCCTCTGCGGCCTATTTTGCCCATCTGCATCTGCAATGTGTAAGTGTTGTTTTATTCTTTGCTTTTATGTTATAATGCTGTTTGCTATTCTATTTTTCTTAACTTGAGTGACACCAGTATATTAAATTATCTACCTACATGTGCTTGATTATATTACTTAGTGCTTCAAGTTATATTTTAATTGTGCATTCTGAACTGAGTGTTACATAGTGTATAGAATTTTCCTTGACTGTGTGTTATCCTTTGCCTGCACCTAATAGTCACCGTGATTTTCCCCTGTTTAACATTTTGTCTCTGTTGTTCTCTCTTGTTCAGCTCCAACACGCAGACGTGCTCAGACGATTGCTCTTCGCAGTCGCTATCGCCAATTCCAGCTCTCCTCAATCATTACTGAGCTTGCTCAATTTCTTTGAACAGCTCTATAGCCCAGCTGTTCCATCGAGTCCCTTTGTGCCTCCTCGCATCGTGCTGGGCATTTCTACGTGTGACGCGAGCACACAAACTTCCTCTGATCTTGATGACTGCAGCGAAGAGTCCTACCCCCCTAATCTGATTCCACTGTCGTCTCACCATCCTTCACCCTGGTCTTCCACTGATTATTCTCCTACTTCTCCCGTTGCACTGCCAGGCTACTGTGCTCCTCCACCATCGCCTGGCCCTGGGCCCAACTACTCCTTCATGTCTCCTGCACCTTCAGCAGGCCACATGCCTCACTATCCCACAGCCCACACTCCTTGCTATCACAATAAAAATGCTTAAACTCAGTCAAGGTCGTTTTCTGTCCTCCTTTGTTTCTTCCACACACTCATAACACTCAGTCAGACTTTATCCTACTCACACACATGAATACCTTATCATTACTGTTCTATTTATACTTGGTAATAAAGGCTTGATTAACATATAGGATTAAAAATAGGTTTTATCACACTAAAGTAAATAGGCTTTGTCAAACTACTTCTACTGTATTTAATATTTTCTGCTTTAATTATTAGGTTGTTCTATATTGGTTTTGGGTTAATTTTATTAATGTTAGTTTGATTATAACATACACTAGATAAGGTTAATTAAAATATTTTTTCTCGACACTATCCAATCAGATTTTAGCTTTAATTTGCATTAATTTCAAATCCCCAGGTAAACCGGAATGCACGGAATGCACAAGAAATGCATTAAAACTCATTTTATGAGATGAATATTGATGCTTCTGTTAGTGATAATGTATGCGGTTGGTGCAGCTGTGGGTGCAGTGAAAGGAGACTTGTTTAAGTGTGTTAATTGTGTTTTATGCTTTAATAATGGCATTCATTCTCACTGCATGGAATACCCGTCTGTGATGCAGCATTCTGTTATACTGCGTTTCTGAATAATATTGATGGTTTCTGTTGGCAAAATATTGATAGCAGTAAGACATGGATTGATTCAGGTAGGACACCACTGAAAGCCTGAGTGTGAAATGCACCTTACCAGGGTGGCTGCAGAAATATCTGACAAGAATTAATTACCCTCTGCATGTGACTACAATCTTCCATAATCTTAATATGTCTTGGTTATGGGGTAGAATGGCTAAACAGCACCCTTATCTCATACAAAGACCCAAGCTAAATTTATTCAACAAAAGAATGGCCCAGTCATAGTATATCTAAATCCAAAATTGCACAGTAGAGTACCTTAAAATCTGATAAATCGAGAATCATTTTGTAAGAAAGACTAGAAATATATATATATATATATATATATATATATATATATATATATATATATATATATATATATAGAGAGAGAGAGAGAGAGAGAGAGAGAGAGAGAGAGAGAGAGAGAGAGAGAGAGAGAGAATACAATAATATTTATAGTTAAGATGTATTATGTATTATGCTGAACCACAAAAGACAATTATGCTATATATACACACTGTCTATATATACTGTATGTATATATATATATATATATATATATATATATATATATATATATATATATATATATATATATATATATACACAAATTTCTGTTTCTGAGATATATTTTAAGAGCATATGTAGCCTTTTTATAACCATTTGGTTTGTTTTATGAAAGATTTTATGATTAAGAATAGGTGATATGCTAAAACACATTAAATCAGTTGTATAAAGTTTTGAGAGTATTTTATTTATAATGTTCACTATTATTACCTTTTAATTTCACACTGATATCCTGCTGGACATACAAGAATACATTAATAATTAGATGCAGGGAAAAATTACAAAGAAACAAAGAAACAAAAGCCAACAGAATGACACAAACACCACATGATGTACTGTTAGAGTGGGTGTATAGTAAAACTATAGTAATAAAAAAAATTCTAATCTGTAAAAGAACAAATAGGGAATTTCACATTCAACTCCACATTTCACATTTTAACTCCATATTTCAGCTATAGATAAGTTGTGTTTGATCATTTTCAAATTCCACTACTATTCATTTCATGTAATGTGCAGTTCTGAGTTTGTGGTATGTGAAGTTCTGACACACTGCTGAACACAAGCGCTACAATATATCTAAAATATCTCACACTTTCCCTCCACATTTTTATTTATATTCCATTTTATTGTGCTATATATTTAAGCTTCTAGTTTATGCTGTGTATGCTTTAAAAAAAAAAACCACCACATAAACACTAAATAATCCATAATTGAATAACTGCTTATTTGATTTTAACTGCTAATATTCATGTGCATTTAAATGCACTTTTAAATAATATTTGACACTAATTTGTTGCAATTCAATGTAATTGCGATAATATGGAACAGATATTTATTCATTAACTGCAGTGATGATCAGTGGTGCAGAATTTTTACCTCTTTCACTTAACCCAGGACTGAAGAATGGATAGAGATTCTCAGTGAAAGTCTGACCAGTGATAGAATAGATATGAGAGCTGGAGTTCACATCATAAAAGGAGACCAGACCCTCCTCATAATCCACAAACACCCCCACATTCTCCACTTTGTCGATCAGTGTGAGATGGACAGGGGGACCAGCATTAGCCCAATACTCATTCTCATTTTTCAGTTCCACAGTCCAGAATCCAGTGTTATGACTCAGATTAATGTCCCCCTTCCTTTCAGTGTTCTCTTTCATGACTCCTAATATCCAAGCAGTTTTCCCTTTGACCTGCACTTCATAATAAAAATTACTTGAGTAACTTCGCTTTCCCACTGCATTAATACATTTGTCAAACCTCTCTGGTCTATCAGATACATTCTGTTGTGTTTCTTCATGTGTCACTTGTTTTCCATCATCAGACACTTTGAGATTGGGATGAGCTGTGTCAGGATCCAGAGTCACATCCACTGAGAGAAACACAGACAATTTTTAATGCATTTAAACCAAGGAATTATTCTCAAAAACAATGTGACTGAGTCTGCATGACTATACAGTGTATGTGTAAAGAGTCTATAGCAAAGGTTGTCATTTCACAGACTTCTGCAGACTCAGAAAATTCAGCAAACCAAACTGAATAATTTGTTTAAATAAACTAAATAAATGTTTAAATAAAACTGCCCATTAAATGTCATTAATTAAAGGGCTTTTTTATGTTTTTAAAATATGGACTATATCAACAGATTCTGTTGCAGTTTCTCCAGATTACATGCATTTATGCAATTTTATTACTATAAATGCCAAGGAGCCGTAATAAGAAATAATTAAATGTTGCAGACACGTAGATTGTTTTTCATTAAACAGCGAGCATTTCTAGTTGGATAAGTGAAGTGAAGGCAATATGGCTTATTAAAAACAGAAAAGTCATAAACAAGTTTAAACACTGCTATACATTTTAATGGATGGCAGGTCTATACTAATTACTATTTAACATAAGTTTAAATATGATTCAGAACACTGCTACATTTATCTTTATAAAAAGGAGTAAACTTCACAAAAAAATTTGTAAACTTTTCATATTCACTATGTATTTCTTGCCTATTTATGAAATAACTTGAAATGAATAACTTCATATGAATATTTACTGACACTCATATACACGCATATTTGCTGACACACACACACACACACACACACACACACACACACACACACACACACACACACACACACACA
>JAAIIK010020521.1:408167-418737 GCA_014706435.1 Silurus glanis
TATATATATATATATATATATATATATATATATATATATACAGTAAAACCCCGTTGTACGAGCATAATCCATTCTTGAAAATTGCTTGTAGGTCCATTTGCTCGTACGTTCGAAAGGATTTTCCCCATAAGAATGAATGTAAAAGTGATTTAATCCGTCAAAAGACAATATTCTTCATGTATGCCGCTTGTGGGACATAGAATTTGAGTTTATTTGTTATTGGGAATTCCCGGTTCGAGCAGGAACGCACAGGTGTTATGCGAAATGATGCGGCGCCATTTTTTTCCTTGTTAGCTTGTTCGCTAAGTAGCAGTGTTTTGCATTTTCTTTTCTTTTAAAGAAATATTTAATGCTTCTTTTGTGGTACTATATAGTTGTACCACAGAGAACCACCAGCCACGTCCCCTCTAGCTCTTAATACTCATGCTCAGCCCTTCCCTCCTAACCCCTTTAAAAGAGCTTTAAACGAGCTCTCTCTCCATTCACTTGCAGTCCGATCTACCTTGCACTTACCCTAGATTGCCTGGACTCCTTGTGCTCCTGTGCTCCCGTGCTCAGCTGTGATCTTGTGCTCCTCGTTACACCAACTCCAGTTAAGTTCTTTGTTCCCTGCATTCTTGTTTCATAGTATCCTTTGTTTGTCTCTTGTAGGTTCAATAAAACTACACTTTGTTTTACTCCTGTTTTTTTGGGCTTCTGTTCACTCCGGCTCCCAGTTTCTGCTGCCTGGTGATTCGTGACAAAAGTGTACCGACCAGCTCACATAAAGTGAGTACAAAGTGTGTGGGAGTTAATAAGTGAGTGTTATTATTTTTTTATTTTTATGAAATTAGTGTTCTTATCTATGAGAATGATATTAATACAAAATCCAATAATAATACAAAACCGTGTCATTTGTACCTTGTAGTAAAACACAAATCCATCGGTCACACAAGGATATAATTAGTTTTAGCATAAAAGCTACATCACTACAGGAGCCTTCACAGTCTAAGAAGCACACAATGACATTTATGACTACATTTATAAAAAAATAATAATAATAATAATCAGTGTGATTTTAAGACACAAAATTCCATTCTCACCTGTGTATTTCTTCTCCTTTTGAAGCTCTGAGGCTAAAACAGATCAAATTGTTTTGGTTATTTTGGATACATTCAATATAAATAAAATAAATGGGTGACAATCAGTTTTGAAAATGCACAGCTTGTGTGTGGAGCGAAGCACGCTAAGTCGGTTCTCTAGAGAGCCGACTGCGCTCGTGCTGGGCACTCTTTGAGAAGGGTGCCTTAACTCCTCGCGTTTCTGGCCCCGCTCTTGCCCAGGCAGAGCGTTGTGCCAGTTCTTGCGGTTCGCAGATAGACTTTGCAGAGTGTTTCAAGACGGGCTTGTCCCTGTCTCTGACCTCACCTGCTCAGTCCAGCACTCGCTCGCAGGCTTTGGAAGCACACCTTTCACCTCTCTTCCTCCAAGAGGGGGGTCGCGCTCTGCGATACCGAATTTGAGGAGCTTATGTAGGTTGTGACACACACCGTTGCCAAGCTCGATATAACTTGGCCGGTTTATGAGCAGAAAGTGGCTTCATCCAGTAAATTAAATGAACGCTTTCAGACACCAGTGTAACATTCTCCGCGTCAGGGTCTCCCGTTCTTTCCTGACCTGCACACTAAGCCCTATTTGGCCAGAAAGAACATGGTTACCTGGCTCTCAAAGCCACCAAAGAGACCGCTAGGGCCACTGGCCGGTCTATGGGTGACCTGGTGTCTACAGAGAGGTGCATGTAGTTCACTCTGTCAGAAATGTCTGATAGAGACAGGGCTTTACTGCTGGACGCCCCACTAGCTTCTTCTGGCCTCTTCGGCAATTCCGAAGCGCAGTGGTCTAGAGGTTTCAGAAAAATAAGAAGCAGGTGGTGGTTCCAGCGATAAATCCCACACCGCTAATATGGGGCTGCTCGGCGGGTGCAGCCCCAACTGCAACCCTCCACCTCCCATCAGGAGGTACAGAGAGGTAGCATTGCGACTCGCACTCCCCCTGTGAGAGATGCTGCGTGGCGCTCGGCGTCAAAGCCCTGTGAGGTGACAGATCTGAGGACTGTCATCTACAACAGGAAGGCTTCAACAAAAAAGTCCTGACCTGGTCCATTAACCCTGCCACCCATGGTGCTTCAGGGCACAGCCAGCTCCAGCGAGCTCTCTCCTCGATTTCCACCCGGGATCGTAGTGGTCCAGGAGATCTCGCCGCCGTACATTCAAGGTCACGCAGCGATGCCTACGTGCCTTAGATGTTTGGAGAGATCCCGGCTTCCTGTCTCAGGGCCCTGTGTTGGGAGTTCCCGGTTGTCGCGTAACGCTAACAATGGATGCGTCCCTCATGGGGTGGGGAGCGGTCATGAGTGGTCGCTCTGCCCAAGGTCAATGGGAAGGGCCCCATATACTTTGGCACATCAATTGCCTAAAGATGCTGGCCATGCTTCTAGCGTTGATGCATTTTCTCCCAGACTTCAGAGATCACCACGTGCTGATCCATACGGACAACACCTCAGTGGTTTCTTACATCAACCATCAAGGAGGTCTGCACTCAAGCCCACTGTACCGACTGGTGCACCAGATCATCTCAGTGAGAGCAGCTTACATTCTGGGTTGGTTGAACGAAGCAGCAGACACCTTGTCAAGGCAGGGGTTAAGACCGGGTTATGGCGGCTCCACTCTTACGTGGTGGAGCAGATTTGGGAGAGAGCCCAGGTGGGACTCAAGAGACGTCTTTCCCCTTCTCACCATTTCCGAGAGTTCTGGAGAGAGTTCGCTGGGATGGAGTCTGTCTCCTCCCGGTGGCGCCTAGGCTCTGGCCTCTTCACTGAGGTGGTAGAGCCCATTCTCCACTCCAGAGCTCCCTCCATGAGCAGGTCATATGCCGCGAGATGGTGTCTGTCGGTGGTGAGCACCACCAGCTGTATCCAGTTCATTGCCCGGTTGGTTCAATGCTTGATTCCTCCAAGGACAATTCACCAAAGGGTTGGCTCCATCCACCCTGAAAGTCTACGTGTCGGCTATTTCAGCGTATCACGCCCCCCTTAGCAGGGCAATCTCCGGGTAGAGACCCTCTTGTTATGCGATTTCTTAGCAGGACCTTGTTGTGTCTTTTGAGGGATTATAGCAAGGCATTCAGTTAAGGATGACACACACACGGACTTAGCGTGACTGTTTTTTACTCACATGTCGAGAGAGAATAACACCGGAACATGTACATCCGGAAACACATGTAACAAAGTGCATTGTGGGAAATGTAGTTAAGTAAACAGCGTTAACACAATACACAACATTTCCTCCCCTCTTACTCCTTGAGGTATAACACAAGATTACAAATTAAACTGTACCACTTAAATTATAAAATTTGTTTCTTTTATCAACATATCTATGAACATAGACCCCTTTTTTTTTTTTTTTTTTTTTCTTTTTTTTTTTGTAAACATGAACATTGAGTCTTTATGTTGAATCCCGTTGTAAAGTGACACAACTATATCCTGGGAATGAGGGTAGACTACCTCAAACCCTAGCTTAACCTTAGGGGATTATTCTGCCCCGAAGCAATAAGGGTAGCCCCTAACTAAGTGTAGTCCAGTAAACGCTGAGGAGGACGCCGCTCCCTTGCTGGATACCGGCGGCCTATTTGGTTTCCATTTCCTGCTGGTGAAGATGATTGTTCGTTAGCAAAAGGACTATTTGTGGTCATCATAGGCTCCTTTGTGGAGACTACTGAAGTTGGAGAATTGTCATATATTTGATCAGTGGCATCAGTGACCTCAGGAAGATCTGTAACGGTGCTGGCTCCACCAAGCAACTGATCAGTATGTCTCCTCCAGGAAAGATTTTCAGCAGTCTTGACCTTATATGACACTGGACCCGTTTGGGCCTCCACAGTAGCCGGAACCCATTTCGGACCACTACCATAGTTCCGAGCAAGCACTGATGAGCCTGTTGCAAAGATTCTGTCCTTGGCTCGCAGATTCCGTCGCTGTACTTGATAGTCTTGTTGCCGTTGGACAGTTTCTTTGAGTGTAGCTGGTTTAATCAGCTCAAAGCTTGTCCTGAGCTCTCTGCTGAACAACAAAAACGCTGGCGATACTTTGGTGGTCGCATGCGGAGTACTACGATAGAAGAGCAAAAAGCTGTGCAGACTTTGATGAAATGTGCCTTGCCCGAGCGAAGCTTTCAAAGCATGTTTCATGGTTTGGACAAACCTTTCGGCTAATCCATTAGTTGCAGGATGGTAAGGTGATGACGTTATATGTTGCACACCATTTGTTTGTAGAAATGTGGCCATCTCATGAGATGTAAATTGGGGGCCATTATCTGAGACAAGTTGCACTGGTGATCCAAACCTACTGAACATTTCTCCCAGTTTCTCAATTGTCTTTTCAGCTGAAGTAGATTTCATAATGGCCACCTCAGGCCACTTACTGTGTGCATCCATGACCACCAACAGCATTTTGTCCTCGACTGGGCCAGCAAAATCAATATGAATGCGATGCCATGGTTTTTCAGGATATTCCCACGGGTGCAGAGGTGCAAGTTGTGGTGCGTTACGTTTGCGCTGGCATGAGGTACACGTCCTAGCTTTTTCCTCAATTTGGCCATCTACTCCTGGCCACCAGAAGTAGCTCATGGCAATCTCCTTCATACGGACCATTCCACAGTGTCCCACATGCAGCTGTTTTAACACTGGCTTGCGTAAAGCCGGGGGAATAACTACTCTCCTCCCCCACAACAAGCAGCCGGACTGCACCGAAAGTTCATGACGTCGAGAGATGTAAGGTTTTAGCTCCAGGCCATCGTTCTCCCCTTTACCGGTCATGACAATATCCACGACTCTTGACAGGACAGGGTCATTTCGTGTGCCCCTGCGTACTTGTGTGGCCGTTATAGGAGCCCGTTCCACCTGGCTGAAATAGAAGATTTCAGCCACCTTTGCTTCCTTTACCCTGTCAGCGAGAGGCAACCTGGACAGACCGTCCGCATTCCCGTGCAATTCTGACTTTCGGTATTTGATGTCATAGGTGTGAGCAGATAGCAACAAAGCCCACCTTTGCATCCTACTGGCAGCAAGAGCGGGAATGCCATGGTGTAGACCAAATATTGCAGTGAGTGGGCGATGATCGGTCAGCAGCGTGAACTTCCTTCCAAAAATATACTGATAAAACTTACGCACTCCAAACACAATGCTCAATGCTTCTCGCTCAATCTGAGCATAGTTTGCTTCTGCTTTGCTCAGACTCCTGGAAGCAAACGCGATTGGCCTCTCTTGACCATTGGGCATGATGTGGGACAAGACAGCCCCCACACCATATGGAGAAGCATCGCAGGCCAGCTGGATAGGAAGAGCAGGGTCAAAATGAGTGAGTGCGTTTGACCCTGAAAGTGTCTCCTTTGCTTTTCTGAATGACTCCTGGCATTCAGAGGTCCACTTCCAATTATTCTCATGGCATAACAATTTGTGCAGAGGTTTCAACAGCGTAGCGATGTTTGGAATGAAACGCCCATAATAGTTCAGTAAGCCGAGGAAAGACCGTAACTGACTGACATTTTTGGGAACTGGAGCATCAACAATAGCCTTAACCTTGGATGGGGACGTATGCAGACCAGATGCATCAATGACGTGCCCTAAGTACTCGACTACAAACTGGAAAAATTCACATTTATCCTTGCGCACTCTTAATCCATACTCTTTCAGTCTCTCAAGGGTAGCATCCAGGTGTTGTAAATGCGACTGTTCATCTATGCCAGTCACCAGAATGTCATCTAAATAACACACAACTCCTGGAAGCCCGGCAAGAATCTGATCCATCGCTCGCTGAAAAACGGATGGAGCCGAAGTAATTCCAAACGGTAAACGTTTGTACCGAAATAGGCCTTTGTGTGTGTTAATGGTGAGAAGTTCTCTGGACTGTTCCTCAACATGCATCTGTAGGTATGCCTGGTTGAGGTCGATTTTGCTGAATCTTTGTCCTCCAGTCAACCCAGCAAAAAGGTCATTAATGTGAGGCAAGGGGTATTGTTCTGCTGACAACACTGGATTTACAGTAACTTTAAAGTCCCCACAGATCCTTATGCCTCCATCCTTCTTTATAACTGGAACAATAGGTGTTGCCCACTTACTCACATTGACTGGTTCCAGCACACCATTTTTCACAAGTTCATCCAAGCTCGCCTCTACTTTAGGTTTGAGTGCATATGGCAGGGGCCGGGACTTTAAGAACTTTGGCTGGCTTCCCTGCTCCACAGTCAATTTTACTGTGATGCCTTCCATACTGCCTAATTCCTGTTTGAAAACTTCACTGTGTTTTTCAAGAACACCTTCAAGGTCCAGGGTTTTAGGTGTCATCATATGTATGGTCGGCCAGTCCACTTTGAGTTGCTCCAGCCAGGAACGTCCCATCAACGAGGGGTAATCACCCACGACCACATACAATGGCAGTTTTTTTGTTTGTCCATTCAGTTCAACTGTTACTTGGGTGAGTCCTTTCATTGTCACTGATTCCCCAGTATAAGTTTTAAGGACAACATCAGGTGGTTTGAGTGGCAGGTGGCTGAGTATTTCACTGTATACCGCATCCGACACCAGCGATACAGCAGCACCAGTGTCGATTTCCATTTTCACTGGCTGTCCTTCCAGCAGCGCGGTGACTTTATAAGCCTTGGTTCCACCTGCGACAGTGAGCACATGCAAAGGAAATTCCTCATCAGATGTGTCAGTACTCTCTTTATTCTCCTGTCCGACTGTAAATATGCGCTTCTTTTGTTTCCTTCTGAAAACTGGTTTCTGATGCATTTTTTCTTTTTTTGTTTTATTCCTACACGCACGCTCAATGTGTCCCTTTTTCTTACAGCTGCGGCACTCCATATCCTTAAACCAGCATGAAACAGGCGAGTGCCCAGTCTTACCACAACGGAAACATGGGCCTTTAATTTCAGTGTGTTTTTCTGTCTCCATCTTGTACACTTTACTGTTAGAGCTCAATTGCTGGGCTTCCTTTGCAGCCAATTCCATAGACACACTCAACTCAATTGCTCTTTGTAGTGTCAGGTTGCTCTCTGTTAACAGTCTTTTCTGTATGCCCTCGCAGCGTAGTCCGCATACTAATCTGTCCCGCAGTGTATCGTTGAGCACATCACCAAATTCACAGTGTTCAGCAAATTTTTTTAGCACTGCCACAAACACTGCCACAGATTCCCCTTCTAACTGATTTCGTCTGTGGAACCGAAATCGCTCTGCTATTACTAAGGGTTTTGGTGAGAAATGTGCTTTAAGAGTGTTCACTATTTGAGCATACGTTTTCTCTCCAGGTTTCTCTGGCTGCAGGAGGTTACGCAGTAGTGTATATGTCTTTGGACCCATTACACTTAAAAATGTGGGTACAACTTTATCTTCAGTAATAGCATTCACTGCTACAAAGTACTCAAATCTTTCTGTGTAAGAACACCACTGCTCACTGCTTTCCTCAAAAGGACCCAAATTTCCAAAAACTGATGCCATTTTAGCCGTTCTCTGTCGTTTAACAATCGATTCAGTCACTTATCTGAATCGTGGTCTCCTCCCCGCTTATCAGCCAAGACGTGAACTTGCAGCAGACAAATATTCGCGTTTTTCAGCGATCTCGCCGTCAAGCTGCTTCACTTCCGCCTCTTGAAACACACACAGGATAACGAGATCCTCGTCGCCACTTTGTTGTGTCTTTTGAGGGATTATAGCAAGGCATTCAGTTAAGGATGACACACACACGGACTTAGCGTGACTGTTTTTTACTCACATGTCGAGAGAGAATAACACCGGAACATGTACATCCGGAAACACGTGTAACAAAGTGCATTGTGGGAAATGTAGTTAAGTAAACAGCGTTAACACAATACACAACAGACCTGGAGGCTAGCACCTAGCTGGCACCGGCTTCACTCCATGTGCGTTTTATACTTCCTGGTCGCGACGTCACCCCGCCGGTGATGGCCAGCATCCAATTATTTTACTGATTGCACACATGTTTCAGAGCGTGAACACACAGGCGCATTCCCAAAGCGTTTTGATGCGTTCCTGAATTATGCTAGAAAAAAATGTTTTAGGTTATTGAAAAATTTTTATGTGAATCTTATCATATTTGAATATATTGGATCTGCATGAGACTTTGTGAAATTTAATGTATTAAATTACCAAAGACCCCCACAAGTATTGTTAGCCAACAAATGATACCAGCTTTTCCAACGGCACTTTTTTTCGGAGCGTAAAACTCCTTCACCGCGTTATAGATGTAAATTCCCCTCGTAGTTGTCTTTAGGGGCAGTAGTGTCAGAAGTTCTTCTATTGTGGGGAAATCATCAAACACCATCAAACTGTACTGCTGTTAACCCCCCTGCACTTCGCCAGATCCCGGTCTAGCTGATCAGCCAAGTTCCCGGACATAGCCGACACTCTTCTAACCATTTTAGTTGCTTCCAAGCCATCACAAACTACAGGACACAATCACCTGCCTGCGATGGTGCTGGTTAATATCTAGATGCGCAGAACTCTTGATTTGAAGTACCAAACAACGTGACAGTGTGACCTCTCCCCCAATGACCAGGTGCTTTGTCTCTCCACAGCTGATTCAAGAAAAGCTCTAAGCAGAGTTATCCCATGGAAAGCTGCAGTGCCAGACAACATTCCGGGCAGAGTGCTCAGAAGATGTGCACACCAACTGGTGGACATTCTCACCTACATCAACATCTTTCTGAGCAGCGCAGTGCAGCACAGCGCAATCTGCTTCAAGGCCACTACCATCATCCCTGTGCCGAAGTAATCATCTGTGTCCCGCCTCAATGAATGCTGCCCAAACCGACCCACTGACAGTGCCATCTCTACCACATTTCACCTTCACCTCTGTCACCTGGAAAGCAAGGATTCATATGTTCAAATTCTGTTCATAGATTTAGCTTTCAACACTATCATTCCTCAGAACCTTATTGGGAAGCTGGGCCTGAACACTTTCCTCTGTAACTGGATCCGGGTCTTTTTGACTGGTTGACCTCCAGATCTCGAACAGCACCTCTAACACTATGACACTGAGCACTGGGGACCTCCAGGACTATGTGCTCAATCCCCTGCTATTCACACTTCTTTATCACAACTGTATAGCAATCCACAGCCAAATCACATCAAGTGGCAGATCTCATCAACAAGAATGACAAGTCAGCAAACAGAGATGAAGTGCAGAAGTTAACAGACTGGTGTAAAGCCAATAATCTGTCCATGAACGAGGATAAAACTAAGAAGATGGTTGTTAACTTCAGAAGGACACAGTGATCACTCTCCACTAAACATTAACGGCTCTCCATGGAGATCGTGGAGAGCACCAAATTCCATGGTGTTCAGCTAGCAGAGAAGTGTACCTTGTCCCTCACCAGCTCCATAACAAGAAAAGCCCAGCAGCATCTCTACTTTCTGAGAAATCTGAGGCACAGTTTCCACACATTTTCCACACATCATCACATTGCTCTACAGAGGGACCATTAAGCGCATCCTGAGCAGCTGCATCACTGCCTGGTTTGGGAATTGCACTGTCACTACACACATACACACACACACACACACACACACACACACACACACCCCTCACACCCCTCACACATACTCTTCACTCTATTGCGGACTGACAAGACTGTGTAGCAGTTTCTTTTCACAATCTATCAGAATCTTTGACATGAAGGGACACACACACATACACATAACAACTGCAAAAAAAACAAGAAAACAATACTCTGTTTGCACAAAATATAGTATAGTGTACAGACTGTTGTAAAAAGAAGTGGGGATGTTTTATAATGGTAAACATAGCACAGTCCCAAATATTTTTAGACCTTTATCAAAATTACCTTTTTCTTTGTTTTAATTTACTTTTTTTTTTTTTTTTACACAGCAACCTGACTTTTTTATTTAGACTCTGATTTCATTATTACATTCATGTTACAACTCCTCTCTTGGCACCCTGTCGTTTGCTTTCTTCAAATCCACCAACACACAATGCACTTCTTTCTGACCTTCTCTATAGTTCTCTATCAACATTCTCAAAGCAAATATTGCGTCCTTGGTGCTCTTCTTCGGCATGAAACCATACTGCTGCTCACAGATGGTCACCTCTTCTCTCAGCACTACTCTTTCCCATAACTTCATGGTGTGACTGATGAACTTTATTCTCCTGTAGTTACTGCAGGTCTGCACATCTCCCTTATTCTTAAAGATCAGTACAAGCACACTCCATCTCCATTCCTCAGGCATCTTCTCACCAACCAAAATCTTGTTAAACAATCTGGTAAAAAAACTTCACTGCCATCTCTCCTAAACATCTTCACGCTTTTACCAGTATGTCATCTGGTCCTACCGACTTTCCACTCTTCATCCTCTTAATTGCTGCTCTCACTTACTAAATATCACTTACCTCCTTACTAATCCTATCCACTTCCTGCTTCACCATCTCCACACAATCCAACATTCTCTCTCTCTCTCTCTCTCTCTCTCTCTCTCTCTCTCTCTCTCTCTCTCTCTCTCT
>JAAIIK010020521.1:450907-506210 GCA_014706435.1 Silurus glanis
GGTGTTTCTTTAGTAATGGGGTGGAGGGGGTCAATATGCTCTTCAAATGTTGCTTAAATAAGCTAAAAATAGAATCAGGTTAATGTGTATAAGAGCTTTAACATCAGGATACCAGAAAAGGCTCTTTGGCATGATGTCTATAAATAAGTGAAGAATCATTTCCCACGATAAATGTTTACATTCTTTGCAGTGAGAAATAT
This sequence comes from Silurus glanis, assembly GCA_014706435.1. NCBI lineage: Eukaryota > Metazoa > Chordata > Actinopteri > Siluriformes > Siluridae > Silurus > Silurus glanis. The sequence continues at coordinate 451,108 of JAAIIK010020521.1, forward strand.
TCATCCATTTCATGAGGTCACTGACTGAATATGGAGAACCCTGCATTGAAGGAACCATTTTTAATTTTTAAAGAGTGCACCAAGCTTGGTTTTGTTTGTCGCCTCTTACCACAGTGTTTCTCACTTTTCTCCCTGTCTATTTTATTTATTTCCTGTCCTTCATCCTCTTACTTTCTCTCCCCTCCCCCATTTTGTATTGCAGGACTTACAGAGACAGAGTGCTGCGAGCAGACGGAGGCCATTCTCTGGTGGAAAGCAGGTGGGGAAGAGCGGCTGCAGAACATAGTTGGAGAAGGTGAGAGCGATGACTGCTTGGTTGGTAGGGTAGATGACCAAAACAGCAATCCATAATCTCAGGAACCTGTAATACACAACAACATGGATCACACAAACATGATCACATAGTCTGTAAGTAGACTTGTGCAATTCTTAATATCTATACCCATTACATTAACAAACAATACTAAAACCACCATCACAATCTCCATAAAAGCCACTGGTTTTCTTTCTCATTTCTAATACATTTTAAATCAGCAACCCATTCTCACTCAGGGTGACACAATGTGAGTGTGGGACTGAAAAGCATTGATTATTCTCACTGGTATGTGAATAATGCATAAGCCTATTGTAAGCTCTGCATTAGCATTAGGAAATGACACGGAGTAGTAAATCACCTCAATTGAGGTGAAGGTCAAGCTATTTTGAAGAGCTGTTAAAAACAGCTAATAATATAACAGTTCCCACAGAAAAGGAAGGTTTCTAGTTTAAGGAAAAATTGGTTGAGTTTTATCTGTGTGGAAGGAATGTCAACACCAGGACTTTCAATTGGTTTTCCAGTTTTGCCTCTTCAATACGTGGAGCTCAAATGGAGTTTTTGCTTGGATAACCATGATAAGCTTTGATTTTTGTCTGTGATTCATTATAAAATGAAATTCAGAAGAGCAAAATCAATTGCATTTTAATGACTGTCATCAGGACAAAGAATCATTCACATTTATTATATAATAATAATAATAATAATAATTATAATAATAATAATAATAATATCCTTTAATTCATATAAAATTTTTCGCACATTCAGGAGGATCAACTTCATTTTGATTTCAGACCAAATTAAAATGTACTGAAGCTAAAAAGAAAGAAAGAGAATATAATGGAATATAATGGAAGCAGTCAATCAAAATACTGTTCAGTGATTTTTCCCAAGCCACCATATATAAAAAGATGGTCTATTTTGTGTGTGTGTGTGTGTGTGTGTGTGTGTGTGTGTGAGTGAGTGAGTGAGAGAGAGAGAAATGTATCTTAATTATCTAACATAAAGCCATTCTTACCCTGCCAGTCCACCGAAAATGTCCTTGACATACGAGTAGTCACCACCAGACTTAGGGATGGTGACTCCCAGTTCAGCGTAGCAGAGAGCACCGATAGCTGTGATGACACCCGTGATGATCCAGACAATGAGAGCAAGGCCCACAGAGCTAGCATTCTCCAGCACACCCTTAGGACTGACAAAGATCCCCGAGCCAATGATGTTACCTGAAACACAGACCAGTGAATGGAATGATTATGATGAGAAATAAACAGTTATATTGAGCTCTGAATCGGTCAAATATCAGCTCTCTAATATTTGGGATTTACCGGATTACCGAATGCTTCTTTGCACAAAAGACAAATTTTTGTCTATTTTTTTAAAGAGTCTATAATTGATCATGACTATGGATGTTTTTTGTGCAATGCTTTGCAGGCTTGGAACTTGGGACAGGAAAGCATTTCAGCTTACGATAAGGGTATAACACGTAGCAGCCAAAGGTCACAAAGTATCAGTGCATCCTCAGCAAATCTAACCAAACCTGTGCTGAAGAGACAAATAAGGTGGAAGAAAATAAAATAAGAATACTTAGACAGACAGACAGAGAAATTGGAAATAATGGTGTTCTAAAATAGAAGCAGAAACAAATGACAGAGGAGTGATTCATATCAGATTGCATAGCAGAGATAAATTGGATGTTATAACAAATCTAGCAAAGCAGAAAAATGCATCGAGCTGGCTGTGTGAATCAAAAGAAAATGAGGATGTCAGGGAAGAGGGAAAAAAAACCCCACAAGGCCAGCGGACAGTAAGAGTAATTTGCTGAGTCAGGAATGAAGACAGGAGCCTGGGGTTAATGGGTACAGCCTGTCCAAGTCCCTGTGTGTGTGTGTGTGTGTGTGTGTGTGTGTGTGTGTGTGCACGCACATTTTATATGACAAGACACGCCTGATTCTAAATGATCTGATGGAATCCAAGTGTGATTGAGTTGCTACATGCATGCATACACACGAGTGTGTATGTTTAAAGTGAACAGTGCTCCATTCTCAGTGTTCATGCTTACTATAAACTCTCCAGGAACAAAGGGAAAAGAAAATAACCATGTAGTCCTCATGAAAACACTGTGTGACTTTCAATGTGATCGTTACCTAGGACATCGTGCCATTTCTTTTGATGTTCAGCTTCTCTAACCTGTCTCCCACTTTCCTGTCCTCCATGAGAATCCGTGACACAGCAAATAAATCTGCAAGAACTCATAAGCTAAACTAAGAGTTTCATACAGTCTGAAATGTCTAACAAGAGCAAGCTGGGTAAAGGCTCCAGGTTTAAATCTTAAATAGATAAGTAGGCCAAAGGTCATACATAAGCAAATTCACATTATTCATACGTCAAGAGGAGAAATATAAGGTATATTTTTACCGGATTAATTGATGTAGTATATAAAGCTTTGGCTCGTCCATATACACAAATGAAGAGAAGGTAGAATCTTAAGGTAGTCAGTGTCAGACACCATATTCAATTTGTGTTTTGTAGTTTGGATATTTCAGATTTTAGCATGCCCAACAACAGTCAACTGTAGATTACGCAACTTTATATGATCTCTGGCGTCACATGCCATCTTGTTTGTGCAAGACCTCTGCAGTGGCTTCAGTAATCTGTTTCCAGCGAGCTCACGTTGCAACTTCAGAAACACAGAAGTCTGGTATTAATTGACTAAAGTACACCTGACCCGGGGACTGGTTAGAACCAGTTCCCCTCTGCGGCTCTTGCAGAGAGCGTCATGCATGTCATGTGCAGCTCCATTGCAAATGGATCCTTCGTGCAGTGCTGACTCCAGTGGAATAGTCAAACACAGGGGCTTCCTGTGCACACACTACGTCCCCTCACTTCCTCTTTCTATGTGCGCATTGGTGTTTGCTAAAGTAAAGACAGCCATGTGACCTGCAAATCCTACCTGAGTGCTCACAAGCAATCTCAGATTTTAGTCATTTTACAGGCTAAATCATGTCTTTTAAAGCTGGATTTGAATCAATCAGTCTAAAGTGTTTTTAATCTGTTGGCAGATTATTTTATTGAGGCCTCACCCTAAGTAAGCACTAAAAAACTATAAACTAAACTCACTTACATTGCAAGTGCAAATACAAGCTTTTATTTGGAGTTCCATTGAGATTAATTATACTATAACAGCATTTTATATTTCCTTCCAATGATCCTGAACTGTCTACAGTCCTATTTAATGTCGAGAAACACCCAAGAAACTTGTTTCCTTTATACTTATGTCATCTAGCAGCTATACAGAGTCAGTCCCTCACAGGCCTCTTTTTTTCTTACTTTCACTTGTAAGTCATCATAGAGAGAATCTGAAAAGTGCAACACGATCATTAAAAAGCATCAACATTGGAGACTCCTTCTCTAAAGGTTAAACAAGATCAAAAAGACAATCTATATCCTATATCAAGGATCGTACATTTTCAGAATTAAGTGTAACCAATCAGCATTGAGAAATTATCTTTGCAATTAAAACTCTAACAACAAAATAAACGACAGGTGCTTTAAAACACTACATTTCAGTGCACCATCCCGATGATGTTATCAATGTATTGCTGTTTATAAATCACCAAAACAGGCAAGCTGCTACTAATCTCCTCCAACCCCCTGTATTGATTCTCCGCTGTTGCTCTATTGATCTGGTTGTATTTCTATGTCCTGCTAACAGGAACCACTGAGAGTGAAAGAGGACAAGCAGGAGGGAGAGTAATCTGCAGCACCAGGGCGGTTTATCCGTCAGTCTGTTTAATCACCAGCTCTGAAGCATACCCATTTAGAAAGATTGCACAATGAGAGGATTATTTTAGTGTGCTCATCAGAGTATGTTTATCTGTGTGGTACAGGACTATTACAAGACAGTGATTCATGTGGAGCAGGAAGTTAACTGTGGCCTCTGTATTGTCCAGGGTCTCCACATCATTGCTCTACATTAACAGAAAAAGTAAATGAGTATTAATATTCTCACAATGCATTAAGAAAATAAGCTACCATCATTTTTCCAAAGGATCAAACTGTGCCACTTTATTTACATGCAAGTAAAATTTAAAAAGATTGACCTTGTCCATGTCTGTAACTGAGCCCCAACAGCACAGCCAGTGACGTGAACATAGCAAGAATCAACTTACTATGAAGAGACATGAAGTAAAAACTAAAGCTTAGTTTTATTTGCACCACTCATTTATTCAACACAACTGTAAATTTATGAATCTGAGTGGGAGAAAATGACAGTAATACAGCCTGTTCTCTTCAATACAATAAAAAACACTCGCAAAGTAACCATGTACTGTATGTTATGTAGACATTGTGCTTCATTCAAATTCATTACAATGAGCGCAATGTGAGAACATGTAGAAAAGCTCAAGGCAAATAAAAGCCAAGTGCAAAAGGAGAAAAACAAAAAACTAGAAAAACCACTTACTATATGAACTTATTGAAACAAATTATCGTGTACACTACACCGTGATTGTGTTTTTTGTACCACTCTTAACAATAAGATATAATTAGAGTTTAGTGATTTAAAAATAAATGGTAGAGTGAGCGGTCTCCAAAATAAATTCTTGTCTAGGACCTCCTATAATCCTGAGCCTGCTGTGACTCACATATACAGCTCTTTGAACATTCTATGGAGGGAGGTTTATACACAAACATTAAATATCCTGTTTGCAACTATTGTAATCGTGTTAACATTATGCACTAATAATAGATGTGAAGCTTATCATCCACAATAGATGTTAAAAAAAATTACTTCAGCAAAATGAAGAAGAGAATAATGCTGCTTCAGTTTCTCATGCTCGTGCATGCAGTTTTACTTCCACTTGAAAGCCACACGTTTGACAGTGCAGAACTCTGAGGGCAGCTATGGCTCCCTTAGCCTTTCCTTATTTTACAAGAACAAGCAAATCAATGAGCTTCACCCTACAACATGCTTTATGAATTTTAGTCAGCACGCTCACACATTCAATGAAAACATGATTAAACTACTATTCTGGCACGAAACATTAGACAGACTGTAACCTCCACAACCCCAGTCCCACATACCCAGCACGCAGCTACTGGACAGACACTTGGTATTTGGATGCACTCCAACTAGGCCGGCCATAAATCCATCAGCCCCCCTAACCTATGTTTGAGTCTAATCAGCTCCAAATACAACAGAGAAGAAGAATGTGGAACATTAAAAGACTACCAACATTTCAGTCAGCTTGATAGCCATTAGTTGATTAATCACCTCACACCTTCCCATAGCATTTAGCCAAGCAAAAACACTTGGATTGGAAAATCACCATCTCATCCTTGATCTACGAACAATCTTCACTTGTCCTGTTTATAAACCCTGTGTTTCTACTTGATACTATGAGATATAACCTAGTTGGAGCGAAAGGATTATTATATGGATTAAATAGATGGATTCATTGGATTTGATGCTTTCTGAGAAATTCAGTGAAGCAAGCACAGAACAAAGGCCGGCTGGTAGGCACACGGGAGACCCACTGTGACAGTCAGCTTTAATATTCACGTGATTAGCATGTGGACAAGTGATTATATCAAGGCCATAGGGCCTGAAGCTTTTGTTGAGATGATGTGGGTTTGAAGCTTTTGTTGAGATGATGTGAAACACTTGAAGCTTTTGTTGAGAAAATGTGTTTAGTGAAACACCAAGATGTGGGTGTTAAGACCAAGAGCTTCTATTCTGTCATGGTTTAACACTACATTAAACAGAAACTTGAAAATAGTGGAATGAGCAAATTTTGGACTTACAATGCAAAGCAGCTATATGAAACTTGGTACAGCAAGTTGGAGATCTGGAAGATGATAAGCGTGAGGTGTTTTCAAATGTATTTAAATAAACCTGAGCAGGAGGTACAGATGAGCTGGACAGACTATAGGACAAAAGCAGTGCTGCAGGTACAGACGAAAAAAGTTAACAGTCACTGGTGGAAACCACTTGAATGGAAATACGCCAGTGAATGATGATAAACCAGACGAATCATTTCAGAATTTCTCTCTCTCTCCCCCTCTCTCTCTCTAATCTCTAAGTTATTTCATTTGGAGTTTCCATTTAACCCACCTTTAACTAGTCTAATATTTCTGAAACTATGCCCTCTTGTTTACAATAAATAATTTTTAAAAAGGTCAAACAAATAAAGCTAATATTGTTAAAGCAAAAAAAAAAAAAGAAAAGCAACCTCTGGACTCTCAAGAATGTTTTTGAGTTTGTTAGAATACAAGTCAGGTTCACTTCCTGTTTCTCTCTTCCTATTCTGCAAAAGCAAGAAGCTACAAAAAAAGATAAAGCTGGCTATTTTTTTCTCCCGAGATCTTAACGTACGCGTAACAATAGAAAAAAGAGCATTGCAAGGTCCGCTTCCACAAACACTACTCGTGCAATCAACATTGTGCATCTCTCTCTCTCTCTCTAGAGAGTCACCGAACAGGCCCAGACTCCTCTGTTTCCATAGAAACCTCGTGGTCATGCTCTTATTCAAGGTCACAGCTCCTCCTCTGTACTCTCACCTGGCACGCTGAGAAAAACACACTGTATTCACTCTAACACGAGAACAGTGCTCTTGTCCCGAACAAATGAACCTGAGACATTATGTCACATGCAAAGCAGCTCGCATGTCTGCAGGAATAAACAAGTGGTTTGTTTCCACATGCTGTGCTTTCGTGTTCTGTCTCTTTCAGTGTTAGCCTGGATGGGCTAGTCTGTAGTGTTCAGGTATACACCATGATGGACCTTTAACCTTCTGTCTTAAAAATGAACCTTAGACTTACATACTACAACCGATATCTGTGTGGACTCATAGTTGAGTCGTATGACTAATACATGTTTTTTTTTTGGCTGGCTTAGAAATGGACTAGTTTTAAGTAAGATCAATTCTTACTGGGAATCAATTGATCCCAGGGTGGCCAGAAAATCTAAAGTAAGCACCTTGAGCAATTTGTGAGACACAACTCATATTTAGATGAAAGTGTGTGCCAGAGGGGGAAAAAAAAACAATTTACATAAACAAATGATCAGTAAATTGGGTCATAACCCTATTTTTTATTTATTTTTTTAATTCCAAATGACTATATGCTTGTGCACTGAATTGCATCTCTATTTCAGGGCTACAGAAAGCAATACTTTATTACTAACCGATAATAATCCCGCAGGCGCTCACAAGCCCGATCTCCTTCTTCAGAGCCACGGAGGATTGTCCTTCTGCTTTCCCGGCTTGTGTCGCCTCCTCTCCGCTTTGAGCAGCCGCGCTGCCTCGGTGTCTCGGTCCGTCCGTCATGTCCACTTCTGTCTATGGCACTAAGGGTTATGCTGGTGGAAGTCTGCTGGTTTCGAGCGCGTTTCGCAGCCTTGTTTAGAAGACAAGCGAGCGCGGTATTGTCTAAGGATAAGGGACGACAGCGGATTTCTCTCTGTTCAAGTGTATTGAAACAAATGGACCGGGGTTTCACTGCTGAAGGAGAGAGCTCATCAGCATCCCCTGCGTCTTCCACTAAATATAATGCACAGTACAGCAAACACGGGTGATGTGAAAGTCCAGCTTTCAGTTTGTCCAAACTAGTCAATGTGACCGCGGAGATTTATAAGAATCTAAGAGCATATCCCAATAGGAATGAACATATCAGTTCGGTGGAGCGCCTCGATGGTGATGTTTTCATTTCCCGCAGATGTCAGTGTCATTCAGGGTTCCGCCTTGTTCCGAGACTCCACCAAAATTACACCAAAATACATATCTATATCTATATCTATATATATATATATATATATATATTTACAGGTTCTTTCACCGTTCCATGTAGACTTGCACTGCTTCTTGTCCTCAATGAGACCAGGTGCTAGGACGCTTCCTTGTTTTCAGGTGCGGTATCCAAAGCGCATCTTTCAGGCGAGAGGAAATTCTCCCACAGCGCCCTTATGCAGCAACAATGAAGATGGTGAGGAGGATGACGAGGATGGTGTGTGAGTGTGAGAAGGAGACCTTAGTCGGCCTTTAAAACGCTTAAAGCAGTGACGTTATAACAACTAGCCAACCTGAAACCTAAACACACTCTAAAGTGGCCCCACCTCTATGAGTCTAATACTACCCCCCCCCCTCCCCCTATCCGACACACATACACATACAAACATACACACACACACTATTAATTTTTTTTCTGCACTCACTGACTAATTTTTTTTAAGCTCCTCATTAAACAATAATGTGTCCTACAATAACCTTCATAGATATTCTGAAATTTGCATAACCTTGCTGTGGCTCAAGTGCATGTGTGTGCATGCAATGCAAATGGCTCAATGTTTTATTATTCCCCAGGAGAATGATAAACATTGATTCAGTTATGCACTGATTCTGTGCTATCAGGTATAACAGCGTTTTGAGTGCTTTTAAAGCAATGGTCTTCTGTGATGCAGTTTGACCTTGTTGTTCTTGGTGCCTTACAGATAAGACACGTGTAGCTAAGAAAAAAAATAAAGCTTATAGTTCGTCTGCATAGAAAGAATTGCAGTTCTGTGGAGGATTTGCTGGGTGAGGGGGTTGGATAGAAAGCAGAAGTTTCAGGTTGGAAGTGGTAGAGTGGGTCCTTTCTGTTCAGGGGTTTTGCTTTGTACTAAGGTGGCGTGGCTGTGACTCACAGTAGTCTGGTCAGTAAACTGTTTATGCAAAAAAACTCACTTTTGTGTCTCTGTGGAGATGTTACAGTGTGCTGTTGCATTAACATGTCCCTTAATCTGAACTAAAGCAGCCCTGTTCCTGCATAAACATGCTTATTTTAGCAAAGTCAGAACCTAAGGATGGAAAGATGGACTTGAAGACTTCAGCAGTCCTGAGTCCCGGCCTCAACTCTATTGAACATCTTTGGAATGAATCTGGTTGATGTTGCACATGAAGAGTGGAGGCTGTTATTGTAGCAAAAAGGGGACAACTAATTATCAATGCAAAATATTTTTGGAATGGTAATATTAATACTCAGATATACAAACATTTGTATATATAATGTTTATCCCAACATTTCTGTAATACACTATAAAAATACAATTTCTGTGATAAGTTATTATGAAACCTGAATCCTTTACAAAAATGATTGGGTTGCCATCAAATATAATCATCACAATCAGACCAGGTTTGTTTGTTGAGATGATAAAATTAGTTTAAATCTGGGTGGTTGATGAATCGGTTCATGTGTGAATGAGATTACTTAGCCAAATGTTTGGCCAACATATTTTAAGCTGGGTGTGTGATAATTCAGTTTGCACATGGCTAAACTAGGCTTGCTTCTTTGTTTACTATATCAACCTCACAGCTCCTGTGCAAAGCTAAAGGAACTTCTAATGACAAACATTTCTGCAACTAAATAGACATGGGGTAAATGGTTTAAATTGTTTAAATGTCATTTTTGATTCCTTGAACAATGCTGATGCAGTGTGGATAACAGGAACAACATAGCATATCACACTAAGTGTAACTGTGTTGATCAAAGGCCATTTTGTACAGAGATAGAGACAATGCAAGAGAGGGAGGGAAAGGACATTGACTGATATGATAATGACACGAGATTTCCTCACTGATAACAAAGTAGCCCAAGTAATCATCACCTTCACTGACAAACAGGACATATTCGTGTTTGATTGTTTATTTTAACCATACTATTGACTAAAGATGCAATAAAGCAGCATTAAAGTTTGGTTAGAGAGGTCTGTTTTAGAACAGCTGTGTGCTGCTAACATTATGATTTATACAAGCAGTAGACAAATATTTTACAAAGTGTACTAGTCAACTGGGATGCACTTGTGATTTATTCATTCCTCCTTACAAGGCACTTCATTGAGGCCATAGAAATAAAGTAAATACCAGGAACACTGGAGAAATGTTGCTTGTTCCATCAGAGGGCCTGTGCTAAATGAAGACATTTACAATTATACAGGGTAACTATTGCACTCATATAAGTCAGAAATCAGAAATAGCTTTATTACCAAGTATGCTTACACACACAAAGAATCTGACTTGGCGTCAGGAGCTTCCAGTGCAGAGGAAGTACAGACCTAATGTAGGAGAATTGTAAAACAGATAATAATTCAATATATACAGAATAAAAATGTTAAATAAATGTACAGATGTTATTTACAAGTGTTCAGTTTACAAATGGACCACTGGATTCTATGTACAAATGTGTCAGTTATGATTGACAATGTGTAGTAAAAGTGAACTGTAAAGTGAACAGTCAAGCGACATTGTTGCAGTAATGTAATTAAACTCCTGACCTTCTGATCCGAAGTCCAATGCTTTAACCAATAAACTATCACTTTTCCAATTTGTCCCACTCTCCTTGGCACCAACACCTACGCTACACCAAAAGTGATTGAGCTTATGTTTTATTTCCCAGTTGTGATGTTTGATGTGAACATGAACTGAAGCTGCCACATTATTGCTTAATTGGCACAAATGATCATGTTTAGAAGTGTTTCATTGAAATTTGCCACTGATTGTATTGATATTTACTTCTATTACAAGGTTTAAAACCACACACAACATGCATGCATGACTTGCTCCTATAAGGTCATTAGGTCAAAGACAAACCAGATAAGTGCCAGCTCAGCAATCAGCAGTTAGCCATGCCATGCTCAGAGTCATCCTTCAATTCGAGCATTTCATCATATTATCCTGCATCAATGTTTAGTCTGGGACTGAGAATGGTATGTACAAAACGATACCACTTCTGTAACATGAGTGCTTACATGCTTGATGTTTGATGAATTGTCTTAAATCTTGAACGTGTGTGTGCATTAGTGTGTTATTCTAATCCATTTTTATAAATGTAACAAAACATTCAAAAAGAGTAAATCAAATCTCTGAATTATAATCAAAATTACACTGGTGTGTAAGGAGATTTGGCATAAAGATGCTGCAAGTCAAGTCAAGTCAAGTCTTGCAAGCAAAGAGCTGCAAGCCCTGATGACTGCTTTTGTGCAAAATTAATTTTCTCGATTTGTGTCCTCAAAAAAGGAGATAATACATATATTGCTAATTGCTCAGAAAATGCTTCTGGGGAAATAGTCTAGAAAGTAGGATTAGAGAGAATAAAAGAGAAATCTGGAAATGAATTACTCAGAAAATCTATTTGTTTTAAATGACATGTGGAACAATTGCTTTACTCTTACACAAGTAAACCAGCTCATCGAGTGTATGGATCAGGCATGTTAAAGAACAGAAAGTACTGCACAATCCTGTGCCATTCTTCTGCTTGTTCTGAAATTGCTTCATATGCATTACAAAAGTGAGACATTAACACAAAGGAAACATGAGAAAGGCCGATAGGCACAAAGCCGACAAACTGTAGGAGTTTTGTAGGGCAAATTGTGATGTCATGAGTGTTGGAGTAAGATGTGCTGCCCTGCCTTGGGTTTAAACTCCAACATAAGGTCACAGATCAGCAACTCTTAGAGGTGTAGATAAGTGAGTTACTGAGATCGATTATAACCCTGAGATCTATATTCTCTCTCTCTTTCTCTCTCTCTCTCTCTCTCTCTCTCTCTCTCTCGCTCTCTCTCACTCTCTCTCTCTCTCTCTCTCTCTCTCTCTGGTTTACACTGTGCTTTCTTGGTAATAACAGGGCATTGAAAGGTACAGACATTGTCAAAAGAGATATGGGGTTAATAAATAACCAATGCTTTTAAACACATTTGCTGCTCAGTGGCTAGAAAAAAAAAGGAGCCAATAAAGTCACCTAAAGTGGCTTATTTAACTGTTTAACTAATGCCTTTATAAACCCAAAGATGCTGTACAAAATGTGTAACACAATATAACAAAAGTCAAATGATCAATTTAAGAAGTGGAAAATAAAAAGAATATTGAGTGCAGAGACGTTTTATGGCACATTTGGAAATTGAGACAAGCCAAGTGAGGGGTACTGCATGTTGTCTATTGAAGAGAACTTGGGGCAAAAAATAGGATCAAAGAATGAAGCAGCTAAGTCATCAACTGAAGTTTTAATCAATTATCTTGGCATCCTGGTTAAAACATTACAGAGGGCAGTTTTTCTTGCTTTGCAGGATTTGATGCAGAGGTGTTCTACAGCTGCAGTCATTTTCCTTAAATCGACCACTATTGCTAGAAGGAGCTTTTTTTTCACACACTCTGCATTCCAGCGCAATTGAATGAAAACCAACTGCAGCACCAAACATGTACAAACACTGATGACATAGTAACTTTAAGTAAGTAGAAAAAAGAGAGGAAAAGTTAAAGACCTTCGTCTTGAAAGCAAGACATAGTAGAAAACATTGAATTCCTAAAGCTGTTGCCCATATACATGATGGTGTCCATATCCCTGTGTAACTAATTTAGAGCAAAACAAAATGACTGACTTCTAAGCTAATTGCGCAGCCTACCCATAACTGCTAAGCACATTTTAAAGCAACTAAATGGAAAATTTGTTGTAAACTGGAACTTGGTTCTTGTTATAGGTTTGATAACAGGAACCGTGTAGCACATATTGCCAAGTTTAACTGTGTTGATCAAAGGCCATTTTGTATAGAGATAGAGAGAATGTGAGAGGCGGAGGGAGAGGACATTAACTGATATGATAAGGAGCCATGATTTCCTCACTGATAAAAGAGAAATGAACAAATAGCACAGGAAATCAAGTCATCAAATAAATGTATTTACTAGGCAGTTCCAAACACATAGTCTTAATCTTCTCATTCTTCTCCGCATCACACACTTGTACATGACTGAAAGTGCTACTCAGCTGAGACACACTCTATCAGTAACCACTTCATCCTGGTCAAGGTCATACATACATATACCAGGAACACTGGGCATTACAACTTGACAAAAATGTGATCTGGATTTTCAGCCTCCCAGTCAGAATGCTAACTATAGCCTCTGTATATTCCTGTTTTTGGAACATATGTTTTTTAGCTGTTGTAGCCTCAATGTTTGTTGTTTGTGTGCTCTGAGATGCTTTTCTGCTCACCATGGTGGTAAAAAGTGTTTATATGAGTTATTGTAGTCTTGTCAGCTTGAGTCAGTCTGGCCATTCTATTCTGACCTCTCTCATCAAAAAGGCATTTCCATTCGCATACCCGCTATTCATAAGATGTCTTTGTTGTTTTCCGTAACATTCTGCGCAAACTCTTGAGACAGTTATACAGGAAAATCCCAGGAGTTCAGCAGTCACTGGGTTCATGTTTTCCCCCATTCTGATAATTGAGGAGAAAATGAACTGAGGTGTAAACATGGATGATGGAGTTATTTATCTGCATTATCTATGTTCAAGTCAAAGCTGTTGGGACCCTTGTTGAGACGCTACTAAGTGCAGCTTTTCTTGCTTTGCATGTTTTGATGCAGAGTGTTCTACATCTGCAAAGTCATTTTCCTTGAATCAAGTGCCACTGCTAGGAATGAGCTTATTTTCCACACACTCTATGCAGTCCAGCCTAGCTGGAATAAAAATTTACAACAACTGCAGTAACATACATGCAGAAATGTGCAATTTCATTGGAATAATAATTGTTACAATAATGTGTATAACTATCATTGTAGTCTGAGTTTTCTGCCATCTTTTTTACATCTGCTACACATTTCATACAGTATATTTCAATAAGTTTGAAAACTTAATAACAATATTTGAATATTTATATTTTATTTAAATTTCTTATATTTAATTTTACTTCAATCTTTACTTTTATTTTACTGTGAGCAACTGCAACCCAACAGTTTCCCGATGAGATATGATTCTGATACGACATAATTCCAAAAAAAAGAATCAGAATTATTGAAATAATTTGATGGAAAACATTTTTAAAGAAATCATTTCATAATCAATGTACGTTTTCTGGTTCATGTCTGTGTATGAGACAGTGAGACAGGAAGAGAATGAGAAGGCAAGAACAAAGCCCTTTGTCATGAAGACAGGACATGTTGGAACTTTAATTCCCAAATGCTGTTGTTTTCTATGACCACTTGGGTAGATCATTTAGAGCAGAATGAGAGGACAGACTGCTCAGTGAGTTGCACAACCTACCCAGAATTGCTAAGTGGAGACAGATGGATGGAGACGAATAAGGGATTGGGGAAACAGGGAAAAAATAAGAAATAAGATGTGACAGCTTGGGGTGCTTGTCTGTTTGTAAGAGAAATGGCTTTGTTATGGAGAATAATGTGTGGCCTCAGCATTGGAAAAAGGAATGTGTATATTTACAAAAAGAAAAGAGGAGAAATTGCAAGATGAGCAAAGAGAAACCAGGGCCAAAATGAGAGGCAGAGAAAAGGGTGGTGGTGGTGGTGGGGGGGTGTTTTGGAGAGAGTGTAATTTGAGAAGTATGTTTACCATGTCTAGAGACACGTGCTCTAGGAACAATGTTTCCAGGAAGACTTCTCTCCTGGGTGACTATGAATTAAGCTTAATCCTGCCATGTACTTCTGGCCAGAGGCGGTGTTGACGATACATGTAGTTCCCTCTTTCTATATTTGTGTTAGTGTGTATTTACGTGCTGCATGGTGCAAACGTTGTATTATTAGTAAGCAGTATCTGCTGCAACCTTCTAGATCTGGATCCATCTGCCGCACTCCTGTTTCTCTTTAGCTTGTGTGTGTAATTATGTTTATGAGTTGAAGGGTGATTTAGTTTGGCTTTTGTTTTATGTGCATGTGTGTGAGTTTAATAAGCATAAGGTTACCTCTGATTGGCTTTCTCTTTGGGGTGTGTGTGTGTTTGTGTGTGTGTGTGTGTGTGTGTGTGTGTGTGTGTGTGTGTACTTGCATGCATGAGGTCCACCAGACATTTGCTATGCTATTAATCACCGCACTTACTAGTATGTTAATGGACGATCATCTCTGATTAACGTGAATGTGAGTGCATTTATTTGTAAGCATTTGTATTGACTAAGCCTTTGATGCCCTGTCACACAGACTACAATGATTGTGTGAAAGCCCATTGACTTGTTTGTCTACACCTCCTTCTGTGTCAGTGTTTACAAAGCTTTTTTTCCTCTAGATTTGTACAATTTTAGACCAGAACGCTGTGTCTCATAGTTGTTGTTTTAATCCAAGAATAGCTATTCACATTGTTTTCTAGTCATCATTGTGCAGTCCAGCTGTGCTGCTTTCCTTTAATGTGATCACAGATGGCTGGTTCACAATTTTTTTTTTAGATTAATCACTACAGGTCACATCGATGGCTCTGTGAATGGGTGCGAATGCTTCCATCACACACCCAATGTGTTTAACATTACCACCAGCTGGAAATGAATGATTTGCCCTTTGTTTGTTTTCATTGTGCTGATAGTATTATTGTATTTTAATGGTTTGGGTTGATTGCAGTATGTAAATGGGATTTTTTTATGGGGAATGTGTTGTGGTTTAATCATATGGACAGTAACATCATATTGCAAATTATACAATGAACTGTAGACATTTTAAATTGTATTCCTCTTATGCCACAGCATTCTGCCAACAATTACTTTTTATCATCGCAATCTTTCCAAAACGTTGGGTTTCTTTTGGTGAACAGTTCAGGAACCATATAAAAAAATCTCTAACATCTGGTGTTTTCCCTTTTTTGTGCTAGCTAGCCACTATGATGCTAGTTATTGGGTAAAGCTTGCTACAATCTTTCCATATACACAAGAAAAAAAAATCAATTAAACAGTTCATGGAACAATAATAATTTAGAAATAAAACATAAAATAAAAACAGTACAACTGATTGACCATAACATAATACAGATAAAATACAAACCTATATCGATTACCAATGTGGCTTCTGAGGAAAACTTACCATTAGGATTATATGTACATAAAGTATTTAGCTTTTATATATATATATATATATATATATATATATATATATATATATATATATATATATATATATATAAAATTTGTATCTGTCTTCATTTGAATATCTATCTCAAAACACATTGTGACATTTTTTGCCAAACATTTACACATTTTGTTGTTGTACTACAAACCAGCATTAAAACAAAATCAACGTAATTATATGCCCTCACACTTCACTGTCCTGCTTTACCGGGATGGAAATTCTACTGCTGTTCTACTGCTTTTCTCCTTGTACATCACTTATAGCATCTCCAGATCCAATGGTCTGTGGTGTACTTCTCTTTAGAAATAGTGACATGTCTGTATATTGGAAGGTTAAAAGCTCTGGTGCAGCTGAAAAATACCCTGAAATTAATTCAGTTCCAGAACATACTTTCTACAGACAATAAAACCTAATAAAGTCTTTAATACTTCAACGAGATATTTTTCATGTGGCCGGCATTAGGAGTTCATTTGCATATTTGAATAACTTGAACCTAATATTTAGCTATTTACATTGTGTAAAAGCCAAGCTGAGACAGCAGAATGGCATTCAGGAGCAGCCAAACATGAAAACCATTAAACATGATAACTGTCAGCTTATCACTGATTATAACAAGAAGACAGCAAAACCCGAACACCACATATTTGAAATCCTTTTCTCTTGCAAATGCTTTAAATCGACGTGCACACAAAAAAAAAATGCTAAACTTTCTAATCTGTAAACCCCCCACACATGTAACATTTCTGTCAGCAATGTATTCAATCTACACATAGGTTAACAACAAAACTAGATAGTGATAAGATAAAAATAATTACTCATATATACCACTATACAATATTCACTGTTTTAATTTTATTTAAACAAAACTAAAATAAATAAATGATATTATTGCTGTTATTCTCAGGTTTTGTTTATACATTTTTTGTCACTTTTTTTTTTTTGTAAATTGATGTTATAAATATAAATCAGATTTTCTGGCATAGTATATCCTGAAGAAGAAGAAAGAAAAACATTTAAAAAACAAGAAAGAATATAAAGTTAAATTATGATATTTAAGGCAAGAATATGCCAGTGATTCTTGAAGTAAAATTTATACTTTATTATTATGTATAATAAAGTATAAGAATAAAGCATTATTTTGGTTTTTGACCCAAATTGCAAAAATGCTGCTGTAGGCATTACTGAATATTTATATAAACAGACCATAAAAAATATTCTGAAAACATATCTCATTTTTCAGCAAACCATTGTTTATTTATGCTACATGTGATTGTTTTTGCACCTGTGTCAAATTGTATTTAAGCCTCATATTGCCTTAATTTGGTAGTTTTTATGTTCATTAACATGAATAATCTTTACCAAGACCAAAAGATATTGATATTAAATATTATCATTGTGATGCTGCTCAGTATTCTGCATAATAATGTTGCACTCTATATTTTATTTCTCCCTGAACATATAAATTTTCACACTAAACATTAAGAGACATCAGAGAGCTGATTGATGCTGTGTGATATTTACAGTACACATATTTACATTCATCATTGTGAAATGGATATTCTGTTAAAAAGACACCTCACATGTGCTCAAAAAATACATTTTATGATTGTATTATAATTTCTGCACTTTTAGAATCCATATGTCTACTCACACAGGTTTTTTGTGTGTATGTCCTTGTCACCTTATTAATTCTTTGAATATTCCAGTGTTTTTGTCCACTACAGATTTTGTTGTTGCTGTTTTTGGAGCGGTTCATATTTCTGCATTAGTAGGGTTAGTGTGTTGCATGTGAACTAGTTCTGAGAGGTTTCCTGTTTTTTTTTGTGTGTGTGTGTGTGTGTGTGTGTGTGTGTGTGTGTGTGTGTGTGTGTGTGTGTATGTATGAATAGTGAACTGTACTTTATATCTGCAGCTGTAGTCAGCATGAATCTCCTAATCCAGCTGTTTGACTCAGTAGGTCATGCGCTATTCTGCACTCATATGCTTTTGAACATGGTGTACATACTAACTGTCTCTGTTTTCACCTTCACTGCAGGCTCTGTTCATGACTGGCTAAATCCAGTTCCTTCTGCTTCTTCCCTTTCCTCAGGCACGTTACCACCACTCCCCCTTGACTCTTCTATCTGTCTATCTGTCTGTCTGTCTGTCTGTCTGCATGTGCCATAATACATGTGCCAAACTGATAAATTGTTCAGACTTCAGAGTAGAAGTCTGACATTATTTTGTCTCTACACTTGTTTGTGTGTGTGTGTGTGTGTGTGCGCTTATGTGTATGTGTGTGTGTGTGTGTGTGTGTTTGTGTGTGTGTGTGTGTGTGTGTGTGTGTGTGCTTATGTGTGTGCAGATAATTTATGTAATTTTGAAGTGAAATGTTTCACAGTGTATCTCTAGTGAAGAATGTTCTTGTCGGAATTGTTACACATTTGATGTAAATCTGTAAGTGTGTGTGTGTGTGTGTGTGTGTGTGTGTGTGTGTGTGTGTTTGGGGGGGGGCTGTGGATATAATCACGCCAACATTTCTCACTTATTAGCTTTCAGTAATGGCTTTGATCATGGCCAAGAAGAATCTGGATTCTATCCCAGCAACACTCTGTGAAAATATTTATCTGTTTGCTGATGCATTCTGTCTTTGGTCAGTGGCATTTTACAGCATCAGTATGTGGGCGCGGGCTTTTACCTAGCTGCAGAGCTAATGAAATATTCATAGACAAATCTCACTGCTCCAAAATAACCGTAACAAGCCAATATTACATTTACAGCATTTGCAGGTGCCCGTATCCAGAGCAACTTACATGTATATCTTTCATACAACTCAACAGCTATGGGGATAAGGGCCTTGCTCAGGGGCCCAGAAGTGGCAAATGATGTGATTGGATTTGAATTGACAACCTTCGGATCCACAGTCCGATGCCTTTGTCTAGCACCTTAACCACTAAGCTACCACCACCTATCAACAGAAGATACACACATTATGCAAACACACCGAATCACAGATTTTGCATATTTTTATATTTTTCATTTTTTGTGGATATACAGTATTAGTGTATATTGGTATAAGATTATCGTTCACACAATAAATATGCACAGATCTCAGTACAGTAAAAGTGCTTTTCATTAAACCTTCATCATATGGCCGCCATAACTGTGATAGCAAAGGTACACCTATCGTCAAAAATGGCAGATGAGTTGCTAGAGCCATTTTCATTCTGTGATGTAAGTGACATGTTACAATGTTGAAAACAATATTACGTCAGTTGTCATGAAATAATATTATGCAAATATTAGTGATATTAGTAAGCAAAACACATGCCAAGGCATGTACCGTAATTATATAAGCCGCACCCACTGAATTTTACAAATATTTTTATTTTTAACATAAATAAGCAGCACCTGTGTCTACACTGAAACTAATGAACTTTACACAGGCTTTAATGAAAGAGAGTGTCTGTTACACGGTGTAACGGGTGAAATATGTTGTGGCTCCTTTAAGAGCAGAGCGGCATTTTGGGAATAGC
This sequence comes from Silurus glanis, assembly GCA_014706435.1. Taxonomy (NCBI): domain Eukaryota; kingdom Metazoa; phylum Chordata; class Actinopteri; order Siluriformes; family Siluridae; genus Silurus; species Silurus glanis. The sequence goes on from JAAIIK010020521.1 coordinate 470,799, forward strand.
ATGTCACTGCATTCTTCCGGTATTACTGCGTGTGTGTGCGTGTGAGACTGTGGATTATGTGCTCATTCTTTTCTGATGCTCATTTCTAAGTTTCTTTGACTAACCCATAACGCTGTTGCCAAGAAAAATAAAAAAGCACGAGTTTTGGAAACCTGTCTGTGCTTATATGATTTCTGTTGTAACTGGAGTTAGCGAGCTCTCCCTTCAACCTGTCTCAACGCGTTACAACGGCTTGTATCTAAACAGTAGCCTACCAAGAAAGTCATTGTTCACTGCCTTCCTCCTTCCTTTCACAACTATTTCTCTCGGGAGTTCATCTTTTGGCATCGTCGTGCGTTTAAAAATCAACACCGGTGAAAGTTTTTCTCCCGATGCCGTGCAGCTCAGAACACAGGTGAGGTGCGTTTTTTCGTTTCCGTTCGGAAATGTCATTGGTCTAATGTTATGTCGCTCAGTTTTTTGGCTTGAAGTTTGTGAAACCGGGGAAAACCCAGGAAAAATCCATAAATTAGCCGCTTCGTTGTTTAAGCCGCGGGGTTCAAAACGTGGGAAAAAAGTAGCGGCTTATAGTCCGAAAAATACGGTATTTCAAATACTGGTAATTAGTCATAGAAGCATTGCTGTAACAATTCTATAGCAGAACAAACCTTAAGTGTTAATTCCTATTTTTGCTTTCTCTGTCAGTTCTGGTGCATTTAGTAAAATATCACTTCATGACAGACATTGTAACGTGTCATTTTCATGCATCCATATGGATCTGGAGCTCCTTGCACAAATGCATCCATATGAATCTCAAGCTCCTTGCACAAATATGCATTCAATTTATGTATTTTAAGAGATATTTCTAAAGGTGTCTAACATATACTTCAGTTATTTTACACTATACTTGTCTTTATGGAGCTTGCGTTGTACACAAATGTATTGCCATGCTGGGCAAGGTTTGGCCCTTAGTTTTACAGCATACAAAGTCATCCTATACAATTGTGTGTTTCTACATTTGTGACTTGTAATTTGTGGCTGTGATGGTTAGTTACCCATATACCTTTAGTCATATATTGTATCTCATTAAGCTGACATACTATGGGTGGACAATACTGTTATTTTACATACCCACAGGTCAGTCCTGAGCTTAGCTGACTGTCTGTGTAAGCTTTGCTCTATGGTGGATTGGCTACATTGTGAAATAGCATGAATGTGTGTGTTCACAATGGAACATACACCCTCTGGACTAAGCTCTGGATTTCCCATTAACCTGACTGGGATAAAGCAGTTCATGAAGAATGAATGAATGAATGAATGATGTTATAAAATCAATGATGATGACAGCTTTTACAGAGTAAAACCAGTATTAGTATCATGGCATGCTATACAACTGGACATATCCCATCATGGCAACTGTTCACATCTAAATATATCTGCAATGATACGATTGTGTCAGTGTTATAAATGTTACCCAATAGACCTGTAAGGTCTTGTGTTCAGATGAGTTGTGTGTATTTGAGACACCCAGCAGATGGAACCATTTTTTTTTTTTTTTACAAGGTCTCGTTTTTTCACTGTTAAATACGTTTCAATAAAAGACAATAGAACACCTCAGTGACAAATTATTATGCTTATTGTTTGTTTTGGTTGAATTAATGGATTCATAATTAATTTGATGGTTAGCAAGATGATTTTTTTTTTTAATAAACCCAATGAAAATGGAGGTTTGTTAATATATTATCTGTACCTGTGTAAATCTATGACTCACAGAATGTTAGTCATGTCCTGCAAAGAGGACACCAGTGATCTAAGCCGCATCAGAAAAAGACCGGTACATAATGTGTATGTCAAAAAGACCGGTGCATAATAATTTTTTTATGAAACACGGTGTAGTAAAAGAACAAAGGCGACCCTGATATTCATCATGCTGTAAACTCGGCTCTTCATAACCCACTGAAAATCCATTTTATGACCATATAAAAGGTCACATTAAGCAATTTACTTAAGCACAAATTATAGATGGTTGTATAATTACGCTAAGTTGCCTGACGTATTAGTGCACTGTGGATCACTTATCGAATCATAAACTTTCTCTGAAGTATTTACTGAACAAATTGAGATATGAAGTTATTCCTAATGATTTTATTCATTATTTTAATGGAGCATAGGGTGATATACAGTATAAGGAATATAAAAAGGTGCACACAGGTGGACTATGTTCTATGTAGGAGATTAAACCTGAAGGAGATTGGAGACTGTAAGGTGTTGGCAGGGGACAGTGTAGCTAGACAGCATCGGATGGTGGTCTGTAGGATGGTTTTGGAGGTAAATAAAAAGAGGAGGAGAGTGAGGACTGAAAGAAGAATAAGATGGTGGAAACTGAAGGAGGAAGTCTGTAGTGTAAGGTTCTGGGAAGAGGTCAGACAGGGGCTCGGTGGTGGTGAAGAGGTGCTGGATGATTAGGCAACTACTGCAGGAGTGATAAGGGAAACAGCTAGAAAGGTACTTGGTGTGGCATCTGGAAATAGAAAGGATGAATAAGAGATGTGGTGGTGGAATTAGGAAGTGCAGGAACGCATAAGGAGAAAGAGGTTAGCTGCTAATGAATGAGGAAAATGAGAGAGAGAGAAGGTTGATGATGTGGAGATGGTAAAGCAGGAAGTGGATAGGATTAATAAGGAGGAAGTGAGAGCAGCAATTAAGAGAATGAGGAGTGGAAAGTCAGTAGGACCAGAGGGCATACCGAAGGCATTCAGAAGCATGGAGATGTTCAGGAGAGATGGCAGTGGAGTTTTTAACCAGATTGTTTAATAATATTTTGGAAGGTGAGAGGATGCCTGAGGAATGGAGGAGGAGTGTGTTGGTACCGTTTTTTAAGAATAAGGGGGGATGTGCAGACTTGCAGTAACTACAGGGGAATAACGTTGATCAGTCACACAATGAAGTTATGGGAAAGAGTAGTGGAAGCCAGGCTGAGAGAAGAGGTGACCATCTGTGAGCAATAGTTTGGTTTCATGCCGAGGAATAGCACTGCGGATACAATATTTGCTTTGAGAAAGTTGATAGAGAAGTATAGAGAAGGTCACAAGGATATGCATTGTGTGTTGGTGGATTTAGAGACACAAACAGGGTGCCGAGAGAGCTGCTGTGGTATTGTATGAGGAAGTCAGGTGTGTCAGAGAAGTATGTGAGGGTAGTGCAGAACATGTATGAGGACAGTGTGACAGCAGTGAAGTGTGCAGTGGGAATGACAGACTGGTTCAAGGTGTAGGTTGGATTGCATCTAGGATCGGCTCTAAACCATTTCCTGTTTGCAGTAGTGATAGACAGGTTGATGGACTAGGTCAGACAGGAGTCTCCGTGTCTGTGTGTGAATGAGAGTGGAGAAGAGTGACAGGAGTGTTTTGTGATAGAAGAGTATCTGCAAGAGTGAAAGGGAAAGTTTATAGGACTGTGGTGAGACCTGCTATTTTGTATGATTTAGTGACAGTGGCATTGACTAAAAGACAGGAGGTGGAGCTAGAGGTAGCAGAGTTGAAGATGTTTATTTTCATTGGGAGTGACGAGTATGGACATGATTAGAAATTAGTTTTTTAGAGGGACCGTGCATGTAGCATGTTTGGAGACAATGCTGTGGATGGAGCCGCCAGAAAGGAGGAAAATAGGAAGGCCAAGGAGGAGGTTTATGGATGTGGGTAACATGGAGAGGGTCCACATCTGCCCAACGCAGACTCTCCACTGGTGTCCCACAATGTTCGGTACTTGGTCCCCTCCTTTTTTTTCCCTCTATTCCCACTCTATTGGTGAAGTCATATCCTCACGTGTTTTCCTACCACTGCTATGCTAATGACACTCAACTCATCTTTTCTTTCCCTCCCTCAGATACCACAGCTTCCGCTTGGATCTCAGCATACTTGACAGACATATCTTCATGGATGAGTGCTCATCAATTAAAACTCAATCCCAGAAAAACCAAACTGCTGGTCATCCCAGGTGATCCATCTCCAGGTCAAGAGCTCCGAACAACTCGTCATGACTGTCAGGGTCTGGAAATTTTTGGGTTGTTTGTTTTTGCTTTGGCCACCAGATGCCGCCACTGGTCCCTTATCCTCCTACTCCCTTATCTTCTACTCCCTAACCCCTAACGGTTTAATGTCTCCCACCTGCTCCTTGTTAGTGTTGTGTATTTAAATTACCCCTTTTGCCTTGGTCCTTGTTGGTTTATTATTTTTGTCGTGGTATATTCGTCTTTATATTGGTCTTGGTATTGGTCTTGGTATTTGTCTGTCTTGATATTTTCATTTGAATCTGGATCTGTGTAGGTTTGTTTGTTGTTCTGTTTGGTGACTGTCTTTCTATTTATGGTTGTTTGATTTCTTTGAGCCTCCTGTTTTCTTGAGTTTTCCCTGTTCTCCTGTCTTCCCTAGTATCCTGGCTTCTTCCATCTTCCCAAGTCTCCTGTTTTTCCTAGCCTCCTGGCTTCTCCGGTCTTCCCAAGTCTTCTGTGTTCCCAAGTTTCCTGGCTTCTTCCCTCTTCCCTAGTCTTCTGTTTTCTCGAGTCTCCTGGCTTCTCCGGTCTTCTCAAGTCTCCTGGTACCTCCTGTCTTCCCGAGTCTCTTTGTTCTGTTTTGACATTACTTAAATTTGAATTAGTCTTGTTTTATTATTTTGTATTGACAACCCATTCTTCCTGTTGGACTTATTATTTTCATTAAAATAAATCATGCCATTGCACATCTTGAGTGTGTGTCTGCAGTTGGGTTTCAATGCCTCCCCGTGGCAGACTGCTAGAGTGTATGCCACTCGCTCTATTGACCAGAGAGTCTCAAACCTGACAATGACTCTCTGATTTCCCCTTTAGCCACTGCTCACAACCTCGGGGTAACTATGAACATTCAACTGTCCTTCTCCTCAAATGTTGCGTATGTGGCTCATTGTTGCCGATTTCTTCTCTACAACATCTGAAGGATTCGATTCTATCCACACAGGCTGCCCAGATGCTTGTACAGTCTCTTTTTATTTTGAGACTGGACTACTACAACTCTCTGCCAGCATTTCTACCTCTGAATGCTATTCATCTACTGCAAATGATCCAAAATTCAAATCTGCCCAATCCTCCAACATCACTGCTGTGCTTCCTCCACTGGCTTCCAGTAGCTGTATGTATCAGATTCAATACACTGATGCTTGCCTACAAGGCCAAAAATAGACCAGCACCATCTTACCTCAGTGACCTCATCACACTTTGCACTGCACCATGCTGTCTGAGATCCTCCAGCACTGCTCTACTGGTACCACCTTCTCTCAGGATGAGAGGTAAGTATACTTCAAGGCTCTTCTCTGTTATGGCACCAAGGTGGTAAAATGATCTTAGAATGAGAATGAACCCCTAGATGTCTGAACAGAGGGGTCCCTGGCTTCAAGTGATGGTTGAAGACCTACCTCTTCCTGAAACACCTAAACAAACACTTTCCATATTTGCTTTGTTTACAAATAAGAAAAGAAAAAAAAAAACTCGATGTAGGCTGATTTATCTTAAGTTTGTAATCTAGCGTACAAGTGTAAATGTATTAATTGCTAGAGACTCAAAGCACTCTTGAACGTCGCTCTGGGTAAGGGTGTCTGCTAAATGCCACAAATGAAAATGCAAGACATGCAGGTAGTTGGTTTGAAAGAGGCAGATGTAGAGGGGGGGGGGGCGTATGGAGATGGATGAACCTCTGTGGTGACCCCTAATGGGAGAAGCTGGAAGAAGAAGAATAGTATAAACTATAATAATGCATTGGATTTACTGGAGAATTTTCCACCCTTGCCTGGAGTGCTGTTCCTTCTGTGTTCCTGGGAAAGGCTTCAGATCCACTGCCCCATAGTTTCTTTTTTGTTAAGAGTTTTATTAATACTACAGCCAGTTCTTAAGCAAGAGAAAAAATATTACTAATATTACTAATATTACTAATAGCACTAATATTACTTTGTAAGTAGTTATGAAGTATATGGGTGTGCTTGATTACATATGATTTATATCACACTTTAACCGATGTGCACTTTTGAAATTTTTTTATACTGTTGATAGCAACTAAATTTTTTTTTCTACGGTTTCAAAATAAAAACAAACATTTGTCTATGGTAATATAAACATTTATTTTTTAAAAATATTTTATTATATTGTATATTTCATTTAAAAGAAAATCGTATTTATTTATTTTTTAATATCCAAAGTTTTCTTTTCAAATCTTCTTTTTATTTATCTTTTTTATTCCACTGGACCAGTCATTTCACTGCATGTCATACCTTGAATGGTTGCGTATGTGACATAAGTTTTAAATCAGGACTGTTTAGGGAAAGTTAAGATCATGATGTGTCCTTGGTTGTATGATTTAAAAATTAAGTTATTAAACTTCCAGGCTAGTTTGATAATGAGAAGCATAGACGAATATGGATAATCTGTATAAACTTAACAAGGATATCAGGATCTAATATAAACTAATGTATCTACTGACTTTCCAGAGTTACGTGCAAGTCAGAAAAGTGCTGACTGTGTAAACTTGTGTTCCAACAACAACCTTTTCGCTACTTCCTCCCCTGGAGCAGTGGTGGAATCCAAATAAATGAAGACCTGACAACAGCAATAACGATTAAGGACAGATGGTCTGCCTTTAATGGTTTTTTGGAAACCATGTTTTTCTGGAACATTGATGAACATTGATGAATGGCCCTACAATAGGAATACTTGCAGGGTGAATGAGTATGAGCTGATTGTAATTCAATGTTAATGCAATTATCACTAAACTGGCTAAACATCCTCTGGACATGAATGTATAGTATTATTTCATAACACATGATGAAAATATCCAATCAATTGCAAAAAAACCCAAAACACTCAAACATGATGGCCACATCAAGGAAAGACCATAAATTACCCCATAAGTAAAATGGTCAAATCGATGGATCATTGGAATCTGATAAGAGCATCACCAACAATCTAGTTAAGTAATACACCTCTGAAAATGTTTTTTAAAAATGGAAAAGGAGAATATTTTTTTTAATTCTTCCAAAAGAAAAAGTACAGCCATCTTAATGTTTTAAAGTAAGTGATGCTTTAAAAACACTCCCATCAACTTGACCATAGCATTTTAAATGCTAGAAATGAAGGACTGTGTCTCATAAATGAAAAATATCTGGGGTGTTAAACTGCACACTAGAACTGACAGGATCTGAATAATCATTCACTTGCTATCCACTAGCTCCTTTTGAGATCCCTGCTTTATTATACCAGTTAAAATTCAAAGCTCTGCCAAGATGTTTGATATATTTATCTATTAGGCCAGGAAAAGCTTTAAAGAGCTGTGAGCATTCATAAGGAGAAAATATACTTTCTTGAACACAGTGATTGACTTTCTGATTCGGTAACCTGCTTCCATTCGAGCCAAAGATATTAAAAAGGCAGCTAGTCAGCTAAAGAGAAGAACTGGTGTTGGGGACAGCTCTGAAATAAATCAGCAATTTGCAAACTTTTGTAGCCAGGGATGCCTTCAGTGGTGAAATAACTGACCACTAAAGTAAAGATTTATTTTATGGACATAATCCTGTTCAAATATTAGGTTAGTTATCAGAGCCATCAAACTTTCTACTACTGAATTTTACAATGCCTGAAAAATTGCATTCAAGTTGAAATAATTTATAAGCTGACTTATTAAGTAAGTGGTGGATTGGATTAAATCCATTTAAATCAAGTGATCAGTCAAAAAGGCTGGAAAACAAAGCTTAAAAATAGATATCAGGACTTTGAACTGTAATTTCCACTACTGTAACTAAATTCAAACAAAAATCTTAGACCTGAGTTGTATGAGACTACGTGTCATACAAACCGACCCTCCTACTGGCTCTCACCCACCTGGAGAATAAGGACACATACGTACAAATGCTGTTTATAGCCTTCAGTTCAGCATTCAACACAATCACCCCTTAGCATCTCTCAGCTCCAGTAGGCTCCTAAGCTGAGTCTACTGGGCTTGAACACCTCCCTCTGCAACTGAAGCCTGGACTTCCTGACTGGGAGTCCTCAGGGCTGTGTGCTCATCCCACTGCTGTTCACTCTGCTGAATCACAACTGTGTAGCAATGCACAGCTTAAACCACATTATCAAGTTCGTTGATGACACAAATGTGGTGGTCTCATCAGCAAGAACGACGAGTCTGCTTACAGAGAGGAGGTGCAACAGCTAACAGCCTGGTGTAGAGCCAACAAAATGTCTCTGAACATTGACAAAAACAAAGAGATGTTTGTTGACTTTAGGAGAGCACAGAGCGACCATTCTACACTGATCATTGATGGATCCCCTGTGGAGATCATCAAGAGCACCAAATGCCTTGGTGTTCATCTTCACCTGGTCAACCAACAACAGCTCTATCACCAAGAAAGCCCAGCAGTGTCTCTAATTTCTGAGAAGGCTGACGAAAGCACATCTCCCTCCCCCATCCTAACCAAGTTCTACAGAGGGACCAGAGTCTCTCTCCCCTCTATCACGGACATTTACACCTCACGCTGCATCCGCAAAGCCAGCAGCAATGTGGACAATGTCACACACCCCTCACACACACTCTTCACTCTCATACCATCAGGAAAGCGGTTCGGAAGCATTCGAGCCTCACATCCAGACAGTGCAACAGTTTTTTCCCCTCAAGCCATCAGGCTCCTTTACACACAGAATTGAACTGGAACTGAAACTCACACACACGCAATCAACTGCGTGTTACTGAGATGCTACAAAACTGAACCCAAACACAAACTCAATACTCATTTCACACATTCATGTCTTCAGCACACCCTATTATATTATTATTTTATTATAACTACATAATTGTTTACATGTTGTTTGTGCACATCCATTTGACTGCTGCTATTGCTGTTTTGTACAATCTCTTGGGTTTACATTCTGTGTTTATTGACAAGTACACACCTGCATACAGTTCTCTTTTTGCTCTTTTGCACTCTTTTGGTGGTGCTGTTTTGTGTATTTGTCCTACAATGTCGTGTGTTGTCTGTTTGCTCTGTCTTGTTTTGCACTGTTAGCACATGATGAGATGAGTCTTGGCATGGGTGACCCCCCCTGTTATCCAGCCTTCCACTGGCAGACACCTTAACCCATCTCAGGGCGGGCTGCTCGCCTCATTCAAGCCTGTCCTACTAGGTAAGATAGATCGCTTCTCCGCGTCCATTCATCAGGCTTTGTATAAAGCCTCGGCTCTTTCAATAAGAGCTGTCAATGTCTCCTCACTGTTGTCTGCGTATCAGGCCGAGCTCCTGCTTGATTTGGGACAACAACTTGAAAAAAGGTCGCCATCACCTGATCTCTGGAAGGAGATCGTTACAGTTAATAATCTTGTTCTCCGCAATGCCTGTCAAGCTGTCCAAGCGAGCTCTATGGCTTTATCAGTGGTTGGAGAAGCACACTGTGGCTCAATCTATCCGGTCTCCTCGATAGTGAGAAGCGTCGCATTGCAGGAGCGCCGGTTGAGCCTGGACAGGCTTTTTTTGGCCCTGCCGTTGCGCTAATGCAGCAGTGCTGCAATGATTAAAAGGAGGAGGACGAGGCTTTCAAACTGTGTCTTTCTAGGAAGTCGGCACACTCTGTGCGGCTGCTTAATGCTCCTGCTCTGACTCCATTTCCACTATGCTGGCAGAACTAACAAACCCCACAGGAAACCACCGGCTCAGCAGAGTGGCCCCACCCCTGCTAGGCCCTGGGGTAAGATCTCCTTCGTCTTGGATAAGAAGCCCCCTAACCCCGCTCCTTCTGGTCCTAAACGTAAACGGCCGGCCTGATGCTCAGCCACAGGGGATTTTCGGTCCACGTTCATAGGCAGCCAGCCCCCCGGACACCTGTTCTGCCCTCCAGGTTTACCCGTCCAAAAGAGACTGAGACTCTCTTTCGGTGGGGTCAGACCTCCCTCGTCGGCGAGTGCTGATCTGTTTCACACAGGATTCACTGTTTCCCGTGTCGTCCAGAGTGCGTTTCCCTGTTCCAGAGGGGAAGGATATGAGAATAAGTGCACAAGCAGTGCTACCACACAGCCCCCTTCACACTCCTCTCACAAATTTAATAAAGGCTATACGGCCCCAGTGTTTTACAAAACACAAAAAAGATTAAAAAAAGCCAACGAATCAAATTAATTTGCTTCTGAGAGAGAATTTCTCTCCAGACCCCTGCATGTAGTTCGACCACTAGATGGCGCCATTGCATCATTAATGAGCGATCCAGCCGGATCGACTCTTGGCAGTCCACCAGGCTGCGTGGGGATGCTTGTGAGCCACGTGACAGGCTGGCTGGCTGTTTCAGCCCCCAAATGGTTGATTCACACAATCAGGAGGGGTTACAGACTTTAGTGTGCCAGGGCACCCCCCGTTTCAATGGAGTTATTTTGTCCCACACGGACGAGAGCTCCACTCACATTCTGAAAGACAAAATTTCATCCTGTTGTAGCCCCGCAACTAAGCAATCAGGGCTTTTATTCTTGCTATGTCCTGGTCCCAAAAAAGGACGATTCTTTCCATCCTATTCTGGATCTTAGAATGTTGAACAAACATTCAATGAAATACGATTTCAGAATGCTATAGCATGGCTCTCTTGTACGTTCGATAAGGCAGAACGATTGGTTCTGCTCAATTGATCTGAGTGATGCTTTTTTTCCATAGAAGCATTTATCCTCTGCATATAAGATTCCTCCATTTCACCTACCAAGGCGTGTATTACGAATTCACAGTCCTTGAGGATCCTAACATACATAGATGATTGGCTGATTATAGCCGATTCAAGAGAGAAAGTGATTCGAAACACTGTCTGTGTGTTCATATCACCGCGCTCGGTTTCAGAGTCAATGTGAGCAAAGAGCAATTTCACTCCCGCTCAGGATGTCACATTCTTTGGTCATATTCTTTGGAGCTGAATTTCGCTACAATGCGTGTGCGCCTATCGCAGAAGCGCATTTCCTCCTTCATGAATTGTCTCTTGCAGTTCAGGGAAGGAGCAAAGGTACAGTATCGCACATGTCTCAGATTACAGGGTCTCATGGCTTCGGCTGTCCATGTCTTGCATCTAGTCCTTCTGAGAATGAGGGCTTTCATGAAGTGGACCTTTATCTCTTCATCTCAGCCTGTTGCATGATCTTTGAAACTGGAGAGGCGCAGAGTTTTACCGGAATGGGACCCCTCTCGGGGCAATCATGCTGCGAAAAGTGGTGACAATAAATGCCTCCTTAACAGGGTGGGGAGCCACACAGGAGCGCAGATCAGTGAATGGTGTGTGGACAAACGCACTTTACTCAGCCCATATAAACTATTTGGTGCTGGTGCGCTGCAACAACACGACAGCTGCAGCACATATCAACCATCAAGGGGGGATGTGCTCCTCCAAGCTTCATGCTCTAGCTCACAGGCTGTTGGTATGTAGCAGACGGCATTTTCTGTCGTTACGGGCGACTCGCGTCCCGGGCATTCTGAACGGGGTGCAGACCTTTTGTCGAGGGGGAACCCGCTCTATGGAGAGTGGCAGCTCCACCCTCAGATAGTGGGGCTGCTATGGGAGAGGTTTAGCCGGGCGGCCGTTGATCTCTTTGCCTCGCGTGAAAATGCCCACTGTCCTTTGTTCTCGCTATGGGACAGGGATGCCCCCCCTCTGCTCTGCCTGATAACCCCAACCCTGGCCAGGGTGGTAGTACAGGGTTTGTCTCTGATCCTCATAGCACCCAGGTGGCCCATGGCACCGTGGCTAGCAGAGATAATCCCTCTTCTGTATGCAGAGCCATGGCCCCTGCCATTGCGCACGGACCTCCTGGCCCAAGCGAACGGGGAGATCCTCACCCAGACAGGATGGCTCTCTGGGCCTGGCCCATGAGAGGGCAAATTTAAACACTTTGCCCTCATGTAAATTTAAACACAAAATGCCCTCATGTTATTGCCACTATTCAGAATGCCAGGGCCTCTTCTACACATTACCTCTATGATTGCAAGTGGCATGTGTTCGAGGAGTGGTGCGAGAGGCACCAGCTCGTTTCATATCTGTGCTCAGTCACAGATATTTTGGGTTTTTTGCAGGACCTTATCGATCGTGGCAAAACCTTTTCTACGATAAAGGTATATTTGCCGGCTGGGTTTGGTGGCACTACGGTGGGGCAACACCTACGGTGGGGCAACACCCTTATCCGTAGATTTATGAAGGGGTGCTTGCCGCACCTTACCGGTCACCAGAAGTGTAGTCCCAGAATGGGACCTCTCCATGGTGCTGGAGGTGCTGGCCCAACGGCTTTTTGTGCCCCTAGGGCAGACCTGGGCAAACTACAGCCCGCGGGCCACATCCGGCCCTTTGTACGTCCCTGTCTGGCCCGCATGAGGCCAATCATAAATTACAGGGATGCACCGAAAATTTTCTGCCGGAAAACCTAAATTACCGAAACAACACGGCAGAAACACAATTGTAATGACGCAATAAAAAAGCGCAGCCAGCACACGGTTATCTGGATAAGAGTCTGCGGTGTGCGGATAGCGATTTGCAAAACATGCAATGCTGAAATTTCAAGAGGGGGTGTATCTGCAAAGAGTTTCTCCAAGTCGGGTTTAATTTATCACCTGAAATCCAAACATCCCGATTGCCATTCTAAATATGAGAAGAACGCGGCGCAGAAAAGTAGTCAATCCGAGCATGCGCACTCCGTCTGTAGAGGACGTTTTTGAAAAGGCAGGAAAGTTTTCCAGTGATGGTGCCAAGGCAAAAGGCATAACACAAATAATTATGGATTTCATTGCCTTTTGAATTGAATTTTCATTTCGGTGCATCTCTAAAATATTATCGTTGGTGTGGCCCTCTGACACAATTCAGGTTTCTCATGTGGCCCCTTGTAAAAATTAATTGCCCACCCCTGCCCTAGGGGATATCTCCCTTAAACTCCTGTCCTTAAAGACGATTTGCATGCACTTTTGGTTAATCCCTCATGCACCAAATTCTTGTTCAATGGAGATGCTCAGGCCTAACCCTACCTTCATGCCTAAATGCTTCCCAGTTTTCACTGGTGGTGTGACCGAGCTCTCCGCTTTTCACCCTCCTTCTTTTTCCTCTGCGGCGGACCAGAGGCTGAATGCTTTATGCCCTGTGCATGTCCTGCGGGGTTACTTCGACAGGACAAACCCTTTTAGAAGGAGCGACCAGCTCTTTGTCTCTTGGTCCCTCCCGAACACAGATAATCTCATCTCTAAGCAACGCCTCTTTCATTGGCTTGTGGAAGCTATCTTTTATTCATATATTGTTTTATGTTGTTTTATGTAGCACCAGGGTTCTGGAGAAACGGTGTATTGCATTAGATAAATATGGTTGAAATGTCAATAAAAGCTTCTTGACTTGACTTTTTGACTTCAGAGACCCCACTTATAGTGTATTAGTACAATGAGCAGTGTATAACTTGATTACAATGGTACACAAGTTTTAAAGGATTTAAAAGGGAGGAAAAAAATCTCCAGGATGATTGTGCTTTATTTTATTAATCTTACTGCCGTCCACTGGTCAAATACAGTAAGACAAAAGCTTCACGTGTGCACTCATCTGTCTATAGTGTGGTCTGAGACAGGAATTAAAAATAAACAGAAGGTTTTACAAATTTGTTAGAAAATCCACTGAATTTGTAAACATGTGAAGATTTTATGTATTATCGTTTTTTTATTGATTATTCCCCGGAATACCCTTAATATATAGAATAAATCTAAGAAAGACAGTGTTAACCTGTATTTGATTTGTTTTTACGATTTCACATTTAATATAAAAACTACATCATCCTTAACAGTTTAACATCTTAACGGTGACTTTATATTATTATATAAAGCATAGCCTCCTAATAATATTCTTCAGTATAAAAAGTATATTTAAATGGTCATCTTTTAAACCGTAGTTGCGTTTTTATTTTAAAATGAAAACAATTTGGATGAATATGAATCTGTTTGGCCTAAAAAATGTTTTGTAGCTGCTGATTAAAAGTGTGAGGATACATTTGGCCTGCAGGTTGCGCTGTTCTACATCATATAAAAGCGGAAGCACGTGAAACTGTTTTGTGGAACATTTTATAGGTCAGACATTACATGGCAAATATGCTTTTCTTCAATAACATTCATTTTAATTTATTGTTGAATCAACGAATCACACTTTGGCTTTCAATTCTTGCTTTTGCACAATTTGTACACATTGGAACAGTGTCAGTTAGGACCAGAGTCAGGTGTATTATTAACCTAATATACCAGCCAGGTGCTAATGATCAGTTTTACATTAATGACAAGGTATATTAGAGAAGCTGTAACATGCATTAGATTTTATATGTAATATGCATACATTCACCATTACACGGAGCTGTTGGGTAGGTATTTACAGCATTAATCGTTATTTTAATATTTACAGCTTTTTTTTTTAAGGCAATGTCCCTTCATAATAATAGCATGTTGAACTGTATTATTATATACAATCTAAAACTATAATTTTAAGTGAATAATATTGAACAATGGAAAAGAAAAATAATGCTCCAAATACAAGTACTGTGGCGAAGACTTTCTATGACATAGGCAAAGAAAATTCTGTAAAACAAAGGTGCCTTCCAAAACAATGACATTAAACATTTCTACGTAAAAAGAAACATTTCAAAATTTAAAGCAACATACTTTATTAAACAATGTTTTAATGTCAGAAAATTGAAATCATATCAATATTACAGGAAAGTTAGACTATCTGACATGTTTTGATATATACCAGACCCAAACACTAGTTAATATACACTGCTCCACACTGTTTATCTGGCAGCTGTTTCAATCCTCATACGTTTTTTCAAACAGTGTTGCTTTTTTTTTATTTTTTTTATTATTTTTTTTTTTTTAAACATAAAATGAGGTTGTGGAGCAGGGAGCTGTTTTGACATCTCCATACACATGGGTGTGTGTGTGTGTGTGAGTGCATGGGGGTTTTGTTAAAAAAAAAAAAAAAAAAAAAGTCATATTTCTCATTTCTGAATATGGATTTTATGTAAATTTGGCCAAAAGTTAAGGATACTGAATTCGATGATAAATGTGTCAGAGCGGTGTAGCTCAGAATGTGTGTCTTCACTGGCAATCATGAAGAAAAGCAAAAGAGAAATGGAGTGAAATGAAGTTAATCATAAGTACATTTAGAGTTTTAAATTTCACTAAAATTGCTAAATTCCTTTGTATATACTCATCGTCTCATATCAGTTTCATTCAGTTTTATTTGTATAGCACTTTTAATAGAAGACACTGTGCCAAAGCAGCTTTCCGGGGATAAATGTGAAAATATGGAAAAAAGTAAAATATGAATTTATATGTCAGTGACTATAAATTCAGTGCCTATAAGTCTATTCCTAATGAGCAAGCCACTGGCAAGGAAAAGCTCAATAAGATGGAATGAGGAAGAAACCTTGAGATTAACCAAACTCAAAAGAGAACCCATTCTCATCTTGGTAGCACCAAATATCCAATCATTATAGTTGTATTATTGTTGAGGTGAGCTGTTCAGTGAACTGTTCATTCATGGGTGCTTAAATGCAGAATTGTTCATGCCAACTGTAGTTCTAAACCATTGTAGCAGACTGTTATATTACTTAATTATTATTAATCAGTCCAAATCCATTCGAAGTTCTTGAGATCCTCTTCATGGACCTTGAGGCTGCTTGAATTGAACCATCCTAAGCTGCACAAAGTGGTCTTCAATTGAAGAGAACTTCATCCAGACATAGGGTTTTGTTTTGGATCAGGCAAATCTGTTTAATAGGAAAACCCAAACGCCTGTTCATTAATGCATTTATTTGATCAGCCAATCATACAGGAGCAGCATAATATATGAAATTATACAGATTACAAGAGAATAGCTAAATGTAATGTAATGTAATAAAACATCAGTATGGGGAAAATGTGATATAACTAAACTTAACCATGGCATGATTGCTGGTGCCAGAAGGGCTGGTTTGAGTAATTCAGTAACTACTGATCTTTTGGGATTTTCATCAACAGCATACACAGAAAGGTGTAACCACATAGAATGTTGTCTAAATAATTACACTGGACATGCACCAAACATGTAGTGTTTGACATCCCTGTAAATAAAATAGTTATTAACACCCTGTCTTCTTTTCCTGGTTATGCCTTATATTTTGCCTTTGGCGGAGTTCACATCAAATCTGTATTTGTATTTAGGACTCTTTTTTTTGTTCTATCTCAAAAGCATAACCAGTAGTTTTAAAATAAATCTTACCCCTAGCATGTTCAATTTGATTAAGTGTGATATTTTGTTATTGTGATTTAGATACATGCAATTCATATTCAAATAGCTCTGGCTGATTTCAATCTCTGTGAGAAACCCTCTGACCCAGCCATGGGCTCCTGCATCTCTTTATTGCTCACCTGTGTCGATCTGTGCTATCTAAACTCCTCTTCTCTGTTCTCTTCACAGTCCATCTCCAGACCATTTTCTCCAGGCAAGGTTTTGACAGTATGCATGCTGCCTGAGTTGAACTTTCAGATGAAAGTCGGTAGCTGGTGTAAATAATATGCACTCGGTTTCCCTCCTGTCACTTTCTTTATGGGATTTTCTATTCACAAAGTCCAAACATATTTTTAAGGTTTTGAGATGGAAACTGGATCTACCATGTGTCTGCACCCCTAACACCCTGTGACGTATACAGACCTTTGTTTTGGTTACAGATAAAATCACAAATGAAACACTTGATATGTGTGGCTGATATGGGGGTTGTGGGGAGATCTTGGGGATCTGTCATCCTTCTGCAGAATTTTCTCCTCATAAGGCACCAGGGGAAGAAGGAGGAAGTGATAAGGTCTACATGGAATGGTGATCTTTCAAAACATTTCCACAGAACAATGTAGGCAAAGTTTCCTATAGGATCCGTTCCACTATGCTATCTGTGCTTTGAAGTTACGAGTTAAGATTTAGCTGAATAGCCTTTTCAGAATCTGAGCTTTGTTAACAGCAAATCTATTCAAAACTATTCCTAAGGTGTGCTATTACCAGGTTGAGTGGAGTCATGGAATTTAAAACACAGGGCTAAAAATTATTTGGATGACTGCTGGTGTTATTTAAGTAAAGACTTTTTTTTTTTTTTAAATGGAGGGCTTTATTTTTTGAGCACTAAACCAGTCATTTAGTGGTTTAATGCATTTAAGCCAGGTTTGGATCTTAATTTTTGGATTTGACTTTTAAGTGCAATCTGTATGTTTAAGGGTTTAACTAATCCATTTTTATTCCCTCGAGTGTACTTTTACTAGCCTTATACTTCTCCGGCAACTTCTCAGTCTGCCTGTCTGTTTCGCTCCTTGTCTGTCTGTCGGTCTCCTTGTCTCGCTCTTTCACAGTGTTTCTCATTAGCGATGGCTCTTTTGGTATCTGCTGGGAGGCACAGAGTGTAGTGTGTGTGTGTGTGTGTGTGTGTGTGTGTGTGTGTGTGTGTGTGTGTGTGTGTGCGTGCAAGTGTGTGCTGTGTTGCATTTTGCGTGTGTGTGTGTGTGTGTGTGTGTGTGTGTGTGTGTATGTGAGGGAGAGGTGGCGAGTGCCAGACATATGGAGTTGATCAGCAGACTGGGTGCTGATGTTTTCTTTGGGAATGCTGACAGACTGACAGGCAAACGAGTGCAATCCAGTGACACAAAATATCACTCAGGCTCTGCTGAACAACCAGGAGAAGGGAGTGAGCAGAGAAGGAGAAAAGAAGAAGACTAAAAAAGAAAAAGGGGAAAAAAAAAAGAAAAAAAGACATTTATTGTGACTGCCCCTTTTTTTTCCTTTCTTGCTGAGGTTGCTTTCTCCCTCTCTCCTCACTGTTACTCTCACTCTGCTCTTCTCATTCCCTCTCTCCTTCACCCCAGGACGGACACGCACACTCTCTCTGACTGTCTGACTCTTACGTCTCTCATGGAACTTTTTTCACCCCACTCTCTCTTTTTCCCTCTCATTTAAAATGATTCTGAAAGGGAGGGAAGTGCTTGAAGGCTTGCTGAGATGCAGAAACTCCCCAGATGCCTGAGACTGGCGCGGTGAGAGGAGAGGATTTGCCCTGCTGCACACTGACCACTCAACTAAATTATTGTGAGAAAAAGAGGAAATAAGGGCCCACAGGGAGAGAGGAGGTGTGAATCAGACTGAAAGAATTAATTCTCTTTTCCTGGAAGGCACTACGGACACTTTCACCTTCCTGCAGCGTGGATGTCATGGCTGCTTTGCAGTTTTCAGTCACTGTGTGGTTCCCCTTGGTGATCTGGAGCCTGCTGAGGACAAGTGGATCCAGCATTTCATCTCAGAGTCACCGCAACATCTCAGAGAGCTCGGAAAGCAAAGTGGAGCGTCTGGGCCAGACCTTCAGGCATAATGTGCGTCTGCTGCGTGAGCGTGGCAGCCACCTTGAACTTGTCTTCCTTGTAGATGAGTCCTCTAGTGTGGGAGCGACCAACTTCCGGAGCGAGCTGCACTTTGTGCGAAAGATGCTCTCGGATTTCCCGGTGGCACCCGAGGCCACGCGTGTCGCCATCATCACCTTCAGCTCAAAGAACCATGTGCTGAACAGGGTGGACTACATTTCTGCAACCAAACCTGACCAGCACAAGTGCTCACTTTTCAATAAGGAGATTCCTGCCATCACCTATCGAGGAGGAGGCACGTATACCAGGGGAGCATTTCAGCGTGCAGCGGTAAGTGTGTAGACTTGTTCAAAGGGAGGCTGTAGGTGTGTGCATGAGAGAAAGATAAAGAAAGAAATGTGTGCTTTTTTTCCTGTGAACTCAGCCTGAACAAGCATTCCATCGATCATTTTACTGTCTGACTGACATACATGGTCAAATGGTTAAAAAGGAACTTAGTAAAAGATGAAAAAGTAAAGTATCTGTGCATAAGGACAAATACAGAAATGACAGTGTGGGTTTAAATGAATTATTATAGGTAATTCAGTTCACAGATGGAATAATGAATAAACCAGTTTTATCGCAATGTTTTCACATTCTCACATCCATATGCTCAGTAATGATTTGAACCACTGTCCCGAAACGGCTTCAACATATTCCACATAAGAAAAATGAGCTCTCACATAAGCCATTAAACAGCGATGGAGAGGATATGGAGTGTGAAAGTGATTCATTCCTCTAATGCACAGGGTGAAAGTGCAACGTTGTGTAATGCTGATATGGCACTACTCCTCCTCTCATCCTAAACTTCACTCCCTTAACTTTCACTGGGTTCATGAATAGAGTGATAGCAGAGTACTGTATGTAAACTGAACTTAGAGAGGCTGCGTGAGGCCAGAGTGAAGCGAGGCTACAGGAGACATGTTGACATTTTGTATGCTCTGATCCACCTCCAGCTATACTCTGACAGTGAGATGCAAAACTAAACTAAATGTTTTGAAAAGACATAGCATTTTAATACTGAAAACACATTCATAGTTAAAATGCTCAAGTCAAATAATAAATTATGCAGAGTCATATTGAAATAATTAAGTTTGTAATGTCTAGAGCCCTGTCTACTGCCTGAAAATGGAAATACAATTACAAAAAGGGTGTGGGGAGCTAAAGTCTGGGCCAGAATAAGGAAATTTAAGCCTGGAAATGAAAAAAGCAGCAACCAGCATTGCATAGCAATACCAGGATCTACCGTTTTTTTATGATTGAAATTTTATTATTGTTGTATTCATAGATGCTCTGGCTATAGGTTCTCACACGATCTGGTCAAACTGGACCTTTAATCCATACAGTTGTTAGTAAGACAGTTAATAATCTGCCTTCGGAGAAAGAACTCATCTTTTAATTATAATAGTGAACTCATCTCTGTGATGAAAGTTTCCTCTGACTCTTATTCTGGCCCACTTTCCCCAGCTGTGAGGCCTATTGCGGAAATAACTACAGTCATATCCTTTTGTGCTTTATAGGCATAAAGCTGTGATTCATTTCAAGTTAATTCTTCGAATCAGACAAGAAACAGAGATAACGGGCAGTTTCCTATTGCTAATAAATTTTTTTTTTTATATTTTTTCTTTTTCCTTTGCACTGACACATATACACTATATGACTTGCTCTCCCTCTCTTTTTCCATCTCTTTCTTTCTTTTTATATTTTTAGGAAATACACATGCATATATTCACTATACCACCCAACCATGCACTATAATACCTGAGGTATTACTGTACATGTTAGCACTATTCATAGTGGGATCCATTGGTCTGTGCAATTTTTTTATAGGCAAAAATCATAATTTAACATTCCCAACATTTACATATTTAAAAGTACGCTCTCATAGATAATTGTTTACTTGAATTATTATTTGAACTGAATGGGTTTAAACCTACCCTGACTCTCACATACTTTCAGTAAGCACTTTATTCTGGACAGGCTAACAGTGGATCTGGAGTCTATCTCAGGAAAACTGGGCATTAATAGGCAGAAAATTATTATATATTTAAATAATTAATCAAATTGTGAATTGTTGAGGTTTTTTTTTTCCCCAGTTAAGAGATTCCTGCATGCTGAAAGTGTGAGGATCCCTGCTAATAAAAATGGTATTACTAAAGGAGACTTCATTCCCTTTAATCCATATCCCTATTAAATTGTGTTTCTTTATTGAGTATCCAAAGAGCCATTAAACTTCATAGGTGTATTCAAAGACATGTAATCTTTCTAAACCTTTTCATATCTGATATCCTGTGGCTTGTATAAGCACTCAGCTGAGATCAATGTAGCTCCATGGTTGTGTGATGCTGGGATAAAGGTTAAAGTCTGTAGACTGGATGATGGAATGGAAGTCCCAGCGATTACAAAAT
The DNA here is from genome assembly GCA_014706435.1 of Silurus glanis. NCBI lineage: Eukaryota > Metazoa > Chordata > Actinopteri > Siluriformes > Siluridae > Silurus > Silurus glanis. The sequence continues at coordinate 491,633 of JAAIIK010020521.1, forward strand.
TCCACATGGTCAGCGCTTTATGGCCTTTTGCACTATTTCCTAATCTGTAAAAATGTGAAACTTTCTTTCTTTAAAGTAGCCAGGTTCTTTCCTCTCTGATGATTTGCTCTTTGTATGATTTCTACGGATTATCATTTACTGCCACAGTCTCTTGTCTTTGCCCTAGAGAAAACCAGAGCCAAAACAACTTCATGCTTCCCCCTCTGCCTGTGTCTGTATGCATAAGTGTGTGTCTGTGAATTCTTTCCTATGCTCTGCAGATTTTTCACCTGGCCGCTTTTCTGATTAAGGCCAGGAAGGATGCATAATAGGTTTCGGTTGGATACATTAAGACTTTAGTGTTAAAAATCGAGGCTTTCTGCCAAGTCAGAGATTTTGACAGGTTTGTGTGTATAGACAGTAATTGTAGCAGGAGTGAAGATGAGTTTAGGAATTTACTAGTAATATTTATAGCAGGAAATCCCATTCTCACAAGCATGCACATACAAATGAGAGCAGCTGGGACTTCTCAAATCGTATGCACTGGACAGCCTTGTCAAATCTTTTTCTTCCATGTGAGCAATACAAGTTTTGCTGAGGAGGGGTGAAAGGGATTCTTGCATAATAATACTTTCTTCCCTCTTAAAAACCACATTTCCCAGCAGAAATTCCAGAGAGAGGTGTTTTGAGTGCCATTGACCCCTCCAGCGTGGGTTTTGAACCCCGGACTGTGGGAGAAAGATTGTCGCTGGATGTAAACAGAGCCGCTAGTTCTAATTTCACTTGCTAGCTGTGCAAAACCATCTGTCAGTAAGTTTCCCACTGAGGCCCTGATTTACTGAGATCAAAAATAATCAGCACTAATTTGCATGTGGATGGTGGTTAAATTGCACGTGAAAAAAGTGGGTGTGTTGGAAAGAATAATTGCATGAATGATGTCACTTGCAAATTAAGCGGAAAAAGCAATATGTAAATGAGGTTTATGTATGTGTTGTTAGCCGCAGTCAGACTGCTACTGAACTTTGTCACATCCGCATAAGTTAGTTAAAATGAATAAATATATTAAATCGCTGTTCCTGTACTTTTGGTCTAAATTGCAGACTCAATCAGCTAAATGCACAAAACAAGACATTTGCTGTTCTTTTATTTATTTATTTATTTATTTATTTATTTATTTATTTATTCAAACCTCCGTAAACCGTGTGAGTAAATCAGCTTGCATGGTTGCCGTGGCTGTTAGCAAGTTTGCAAGCGTTTTTACTCAACCCGGGTTCTGACCTGGAGCATGTATCTGTTTAATAAACAAAGAAGCATAAAAACTAATGAGCAACTGGTAGATCAAATATTTTTTTAATTCTAGTTATATTTACACATACACACACATGCACACACACAATATAAATGTGCTGACTGTTTCTGCTCTGATCTGCAAATGTAGGTGTAAATGAATGGGGAATAAATAGGTTTAGTCGAAATGTTTACAAGATTAAGAGGAAAAACATTTTGTTACATCATTAAGCCACAGCAGATTGGCTTGAGACAAAAGTGTTAATTACACAACAAAAAGATGAAAAGGAAAGACGAAAGGTCAGAGAAAGGAAGACAAATGAGAAAGAGCAAACAGCTCTGGTATTCCCTCTATCCCTGCTGGGATGATAAGAGAGGATTGGGTTTCAACAGCGAAACCTTGCTGCTTCCTGCACACGTGTTTGCGCTGCTAATAGGGATTGATGAACGAGATCAATACTCTCCCCAACAGACAGATAAGGCAGCCAGGAATTTCTTTAAAGCGCACTGAAAGTCTGAGAAATGCCTGCAGACAGAGAGAGATAAGACCCAGGGGGCTCTGTTGACCCCCAGCAGATTACAGTATATCATGTGCAGGATGAGGATGAATGAGACGTCTGACGGGTTTATGTTGAACAGAACTGGCTGTGGTTTTGTAGTAACAAATGACTTGCAGTAGGAAGCATTGTGTGTAATGCATCTAAGAGCGCTTTGGGTCTGGTCTGCACCTGGCTCATATCATCAATAGCATTTTTTTTTTCTTTTATCATCAATAAAAACAAGATGAAAACTTGAGGTTCTAGGTCGAGGAAACTGTCACAATAATCATAGTGAGTCTCGTGATATCATTATACGCATTTGTAGCACCATTTAGCCATAGCACTGATGTTTTTACACTTTTATTAAGCTCGGGATTGAAGAAATGCTTGGATTAAACAGTTACGGGTTTCTGATATGCTGTTTTTAAAAATGAAGGCTTGTCATTTGTCACAATGTCACAAAGCAGCTTTAAGGAAATTCTGATGTAGAATTGAATTCTTGGGACAACAAAAGGCAACACCAGATAGTGGTAATTATAAATCTTTAACAGTGTACATTTGTAGCATATTAAATGCAAGCAGTACAATAGTTTTAAAATTATGTGTACTATGTGCATTCGGAGAGAATGAGCCCAGGATGTGGGTGAAGTCTATAGGAACAAATGTACAGTTTCAAAAAATACTTTACAACTGTTATCACTGAAAGCTGAGGAATCACAGTTAAGGATTTTGGTGGCAAAATGTTCTTCATGCAGCTGAAGAAGACTAAACAGATTAGAATCAATCTTAAAAATGAATAGAGAAAAAAAAGCATTCAGACATGTGGAGATGATTTCCCTGTGGAATCTTCAAACGTGTCCAATTCAGTTTTTCAATATTTGTTTAGCTATAATAGCTCAAACGGTTTTCTAGAAAAAAGCTTTTTAAAAGATCCTTAGAGTCTTTGAGATTTTAGATGTTCATTCAAATAAAAATTGAAACCATCCAAAATGAACACAGAATTTTCTAAGAGTCAGCTCATTATTTCCATAGTAGCTGTTTCTTGTCTTCTCCCCTTTGTCCCTGTTACCCCTTCATCTATTACCAAAAAGAGAGACAGCTTTAAATAATAGGATCAAAAGGTGAAGAAACAGCATGTTCTTGTCATTCTGTGCATGCATGGAACTGGGCCTGCTTTAACAATCTCACAACTCTTATCAAACTTTATCCTTACACACAATTCTTTTTACACACGGGTCATTGAACTTTTCAAACTAAATGAAAATCTCTGAGTAAATGAACTCAGCAGACCCGACCTCAATCAAAAATCATTTCTGAGATGTCAAACACCGGGTCGTGAGTGTGTAGCATACACTAATTCTTTCTTTCTTTTTAATTGGGACTGTCATCGCTATTTTAACAATTCTGCTCCTGGTTTTTGCCAACATCGTGAGGCGTGTTATGGAAACTTCAACAAGGCAAATAAGGTTTCAATACAGTGAGTGAGAGAATGTGGATGGTGGTGGTGAGGTTGATGAAAGCTGAGCTTAAAGAGCTGTTAAAAGTGCTGGGGTACAAAAAACTGCACAGGGTACAAAGAATATGAGACACAATATTAGCATAATTGCTTTAAGTATTTACAAATGTTTGTGTGAAGGGCAGAAAAGAAAATGTGGAGAGAGCAGGTAGAATGACATAAGTAGAGGGTTCGATGAACAAAGAGAAGATATGATAGGATCCTAATTTTTTTTTTTGCATTTGGATATTTTGATATGAAATTTCAGCAGACAGTAAATCAGCCTCAGTGATTATATGACAGTGAAGGTTAAAATAATTGTATACACTTAGCTGGCGTGGCTGTACCACTATAACGGGATAATAACAGGAATTTATTGAATGCATTTGGGTTGCTTACATGGTTCATGCAGACACATGTTCATTCATCCCTCTCCAGCTTTATTCTACCACTTATTTGTTGTAATATTAGGAAATAGACAAACTGAGTAATTAGACTAGATCGAAATTTGTGAAAACAAAATAACAGCTATAAGAGTAATTAAATATTTTGTGAGAGTAGACGGAGGTGGGGAAATAAACAGTCATACACACATACCTTGGAAGGATTTGTAATGAAGTAAATAAGGTTTGGTATACATTTGGACATAAAAATGACAATCTAAAGCTACATGGAAGCCTTGATGCTTAAATAAAGCATTTTGGTTTGTAGTTTTAATTTGTTGATTTCTAATTTTGGAGAGCTAGGATTTAACAAATGATAATGGGTTCACAAATAAGAACATTTAAGAGACTCACTTTAGGCAATAGTGGTTCACTCTTTTTTTTGTTGTTGTTGCTATATCCCAACTTATACCACCTAAGGATAGAGCTATCTAGGGTTCCTGGTGACTAGTATGGGAACACGGATTTTAAGGTGCAACATTTTGTTGTAAGTCCATTAGTTTTTATTTAATATTATTCAGATTCGTTTTTTTTATTCATTTTCAGTAAACCACTTAATGGTGGCCAGAGAATATATCAATATTCTGGGAATATATCCAGTTGCTCACAATGCACTACTACAATAAAGTGAGCTCCGGCCCCTTGTTGGTAACACTAGTTGGTAAACCTGCCCACTCTGCAACTGTAACTTGTACTGCTATGGGCAGAACTCAGGAGCAGATTTCAGTTTTTCCAGCTTAATTTGAACTGCAGTGATTGCTGTTGGTGCTGGACACCGTTATGGTGTCATTGGCTTTTTTTAGGAAATAAACAAAGCTGTTGTTTACACTTTTCCAAGCTCAAAACCTTCATCTTTCAACCCCACAATCAATGTGTTGTAGTTATCGCACACAAACGGAAATGTCTGCCTTTGTGTTTGTGTGTGTTTGTTCACTATATTTTCTCATACCCTGGTTCTAAACACTTTTCTGAGGCTACTTTATTTCCAGAGGACCATTTTAAGTGCCTGCTGCATTTTTTTTTTTCCTCTAGGAAAAATAACCTGTTTTAAATTAGCTCAGGATACGAAGATGGAAAGCAATCTTGCTGATGCAAATGTATGAAGTTTTGAGTGCAGCCAAGAATGAAAGCCCCAGACTGCAATACAGGAACCGAGAACCTGGCAGTGCATTGCATTGTGTTTAACATTGTGTATTTAGCATATTTTTCTTTTTTGTCTGTTGGTTCGATTTATAGTGCTGGTTATAAATCATATCATAACCTTACATTAATGTACTCATTCTTGTTTTGTTTCACATATTATACAGTGTTTTGGAAGCACCATAGCATGGCTGAGAGAGATCCTACTTTAAAGAGCACTGGGATGTAAGCTATTTAAAGTTTAGCATTCAAAGTTCACACTTTGAATGAGATATAGGAGGTGCTACTGACACCATTGTGTGTATCTGTGTGAGTGGGTGGCAGATAAGAAAGTGTACGGTCATACCAAAAAGGATTAACACTTTACAGTAGGGATCACATTATTGGACTGTCACAGTTCGTGCAGATAAGAGTCATAGTACGCATAGTATACGTCTAAAATTAAGATGAAATCCTTCAGTGGTGCAAAAACTGAGTACAAAACTATGAAAAGGGTCTATTCGAATATTATATTATATACTGTAGCTATCTTATACGGAAAATAATTATGTAGTCTAATATGCAAATCCAAACCTTCTAAAGTGCATGTTCATTAATTTTGTCTCGAAGAGGCTAAATATGTACAGTGCCTCAATTTTGCCACGTAAGTGCATTTATGTGGGGCCAGTAAAAAAAAATACAAAATAAAGGTTTGACAGATGCGTGTAAAAGTAAAAAAAAATAAACCTTTCTTTCGGCTTCTCCCATCAGGGGTCACCACAGCGGATCATCCGCATGTTTGATTTGGCACGTTTTTCCGCTGGATGCCCTTCCTAACGCAACCCTCCCCATTTATCCGGGCTTGGGACCGGCACTAAGAGTGGCTGGTTCCTTGACCGGGGATCGAACCTGGGCCGCAGCTGTGAGAGCGCCGCATCCTAACCACTAGACCACCAAAGTGTCCCAATAAAATACAAAGAAGCAATGCGCATAGAATTTGTGTTTGGCAGGATATTCCTAAGATAGGAATCCGAATTTACAGCCACCCTGGCCTTTCTTAAGTAATGATCTGAAAAATTAATAAATGAATAAATCGTTGGTTTCATTTGTCTGGATGCAGTGGCCCATAACAAAAGCCAGACTCCCAATACCAGACACTTTCACACAGGGACCCAAATGGCATCAAGTTCTGTAATACAAGGATTTCCCTGAAAGATGCAAGAGGTATTATGTACTACTGAGCTAACATATGTTTTAGCTTTTTGTTCGCTCTAAATGATTGTTTTTGTTTACTAAATATATAGTTACTTATGTACTGTATGTTGGTCTAACACTGATTCCATAACTCACCAATAATCTAAACTTTTCTTTGTTGAGCTTTGTCTTGTTGAGTACCTAATTTACCTACTAACTACTGTTTTATGTGTAGATGATAGATTTTGTAGTTTTGTTAACCCAGTAAACTTTGAAGCCATGCAATAAAAAGATATCTTATAACCACATTTTTCCTTCCCAACATGCCTTGCAGTCTGCTTTTCCCTTGTTTCCTGAATCCTCTTTGCCAAGATCAATGCCATAGTTTTACCCTTGTGCCAGGTGCTATCAATCAGATCCAGATGGTAAGGCATAAACCATGCTGGTATTTGTAGGCCTCTGAACAGAATCTTCTCACCAACTCAAAAACAGATATATATGATCTGAAATGAACTAGAGAGATAAGAGTTAAGCCACAGGTGGGAGGTTCAACTTAACCTCAGGGCAAATGGCTTAAGACGTGGAGGCGCAGATTGGAGGAAGCAGAGTAGTGGGAGTAGTAGTGTCCTCTAGCTGACACTTGAGATGAAAAATGTGTTTGCTTTAAAGCGAAAGAACTCTGGAGATGATTCTGGAGAAGCATAAGCCCCATGAAGAATTGAGAGGCAGAGTTAGTGGTTGGGATTTTGTAACCTGGTATAACAAGTAATTAGAATTTAGGTCCACTTTCACACATATATTATATGGCTAGTATGTCTGTCCATTTGTGGGGCTATTGCATTGAAATGTGTTGAACTAGATTTTCCTTCACTGGAATTAAGGAGCCTATCCCAGACCTGTTGGAAGAACTCAAGTGGATTTCACAGAACCCTGATCTTAATCCCACTGAACACATTTCAGATGAATTAATATTACAGATGAAGAATTGGAACACAGACTGCGCTCCGGACCACCAGACACCAGATCCTGACCAGTGATTAAGTTTGGACTGAGATATTCAAAAAAGCACATATGGGCATGATGGTCAGATGTTAATATACTTACAGTTTTCTATACACATCATGTTTCTGCAGTGCTTCAGCTCTGTTCTGTGGTCAAGTTCACACCTTATAGCACAGTTAAGTAGCTCATGTCTACAAAAATTACACCTGAGCCAAAAAATACAGTATTATTGATTTACTTCCAGCACTTCAGTTGATTCAGAGTCTCAGGTGGTCTCAGACCGGTTCATTTAATACAGAATTCATTAAAAAGTGGTAAACATTAAATGTGAAAGCTTGCTAAGCATGATAGGGCCATTAGAACGAAAGGACAAAAAGGATAGAGCTGTGTGTTCTCACATGCCAGATCTCAACTAGTAAAATTGTCCATGACCAACAGGTTGAAAAGGCAGTGGAAAACTAATTCAAAGCCACTAAGAGCACAAGAGCAGTCTCCTGGTCTTTCTTATAATTCCACCATTCATTTCCCTCTGTTATGTTCTGAAATATATCAAATCAAATGGGCTCTTTTTAGAATCCCAGCACTGTTTGTTTTTCTGACCAACATTTGATGATGTACTGATGAGGTTTGTTTGGTTTCAGATCCATCTCCTTCCTATCATTTTTGTTTCTTTTCAATTACAGGCAAGATTGCCATCTGTGCTAGGAATCTTTCTTGATTTAAATATAGTGCATGTATAATTTACTGCATTTACCAGATCAGATGCAGATATTGCTCTCGCTCTCGCTCTCGCTCTCTCTCTCTCTCTCTCTCTCTCTCTCTCTTACACACACACTCTTATTTCTCATGACTAAAATGTATGTAAAAAAAATGTTAGATAAATGTTGTTTTGGCATTAATCAGCTAACTATGTCCTGTATAGTTTTTTGGCATAATGTCCCACCATGTCAATTACTTAAATGATGTACACACCAACATCACACACAAGCGGGTAATAGCAATGGAGAGAGTCCATGGAAAATTGGTTTGTATCCCTACATTAGAACCCATGTCTATTAAAATGTCAGGGTTAAAAGAGAGTTTCTGACAGTTTGGTAAGATTAGGCTAACCATATTCATTTAAGAGAAGCAGCTACATGGTGTAGTGGATTAGCATCTGTTATTTAAGGTTTTAGTTATGGTGAAGGTAGCATATTTTATATTATATAGGCTTTTAAACTATTGCATTAATTTCTTTAATTTTGTCGAGATGACCTGATACATTTCTAAAATAAAGGTTAGCCTGTACACATGAAGGTGAAATAAATAAATCTATGTGGAGCTCTCTCCAGGGTAAATCATGTATCTATATATATCACAATCAATTGCCAATGACTCCTATAAATGATACTGATATAACATTGTAATTATATAAACCTTTTCTGAATTTAAGTTAGACAAAACAATGCAGGTTTGTCATAATGCGTATAAAACATGAATGAGTTGTTACATTAGGCACGACTCTAGACTGTGTACATTTACAAACTGAACAGAATGTATTTACTGATAGAGAATTCAAAGCACTTTTGTAAGTTGCTCTGCATAAGGGCACGTGCCAAATGCTATAAATGTAAACCTTTGATTTTTGATTACAACCATTATTACTGTAAGAGCTGCTGTTATAGAAATGAATTCAGCACCAGAGTTGAGAATGTAGCAGCACTGAGACATAAAAAACATGTATTTATTACACAGGTATTTGTTTTAATGACAAAGTGTCTGCTGGCAGCACATTTGTTCCACATTTCCACCACATATTAATTTGCAAATGCTCCCATGACCATTTTAGGATTACTTTAAGACTTAATGTTGCTCAATAGTACAAGATTGGATGCAGTTCATTTTATCCAGCTGAGGATGTTTTTGACCTGAGTGATCATGTTGATGTTGTTAGTTTATGGCACCAGAGCCAAGAATTGATACCATGTTCAAAAAAAATGGAAAATACTGCTTCAGATTTTGACCAAGCATGGAGTTTGTTCCATCCGGCTTTCTTTCTTTATTCGAGTTGGAATTTTTTGAACATGAGATATCCCAGACAGCACATGGAACAAAGTCACATAAATAAAATCAAGTTTTTTTTTCTCACAAGAGATGAAAAACTTTCTTTACATTCCATCTTTTTTTCGTCTACTTACCTTGGTGACATTAATGCAGTTGAAATATTTTTCATTATCCAGAACAAATCGGACTAAAGACACTCAGCATTTCACACTGAGACCAGTTCAACAGATTCTTTGTAAGGTCTTAATGATTAAATCAGTACAATACTTGTGCGATTCTTGTATGTTTTTATGAATTAGGACAATGTGATGTGGTGATGCTTCAGTTAGCATGCTCTGTGGTCACAGATAGGAAATAGATGATTGGATGAAGGATTATATCCATGTTAGCAGGTGTGAAAGTTTCAAGATGAAAGGCACAGCCTGGTCAGAATAGTCAAACAAATCCCAGACATGTTTCTAATGAATCCTGGTCCTGGGGTCCTGTCATGTTGATGTTAGAATAGTGGGAAAGATTTGGCCTCCATTGTGCAGATGATAGGAATTAGTTGTGGGTTTTTTGGTTTTGTGTGTGCGTGTGTGGGTTTTTTGGTTTTGTGTGTGTGTGTAAGTAAGTGAGAGGTAGAGAGAGAGAGAGAGAGAGACACTAAAAGCATTTACTGATGCTTCTCCAGGTTTATGTGGTGATTATAACCCGTCCAAACATTCTTTAACACCATGCATGCAAATACATCATGTTGAATCATGACATGTCTTTTGGCCAAGTGTTGAATTTCACTCGTCTATAGACAGCTTAGCAAACAAAAATCATTCATACAGTCTTCTGCTTGAAAGATAGAACTAGTTTTCCTGCAGTAGATGCTGTAATTGAAAGCAAGACTCGTGCACCCTTAAAAAAACATGTCCTTTTAGTATGTGACCCTATGTTTGAACATCTGAAGAACCAGACATCTTTTTTAGAAGAAGAAAGTCTGAGAAGCAAACTATCTGAGAAACAATGGACCAATCACAAACAGCTCATAACATGGAATCCAAATAATCAAAAGCGCTTGACCAGTTTCCACCCTTAATGTTACTGGCAAAAGACAAGCATGTGAACTCAATGTGTGCTTTGTTTAGAACAATCCAGAAATCATAAATAGCGTCACTGTTGAGGGTCGCAAAACTGGTATGAGCCAAAAAGATGAGAGAATAAAAACACAAAAAGTAATCACAGTTCAGTAACATATGTAGTATAAAATTGAGCAAACTATCATGACAGAAATGGGTATTAATAAGCAAGAAAATCAAGGACAAAACAGAAAAGGTGAACACAATAGTACAACAAACAAGTGACAGGACAGAGACAGAAACAAAACAGAATCAAAGACACATGGCTGTGAGAAAAAAGGCACATGAAATTGCCACATTTCGAGATTCTCCTAAGGAATGCTGAAAAATGAAATGCATTTTCTACCCAGTGGAGAATGCAAAAGAATTCAAAATCTGCTACATAGAATCCTATTTCTGACTAACCCAGATTACTAACATGCATGATGAATATCTACCAGTTTGTTTATACAATCCCCAACATAATAAAGTACTTCAAGATGTTAATCGTGAAACTAAATCACCAAAAAATATCAGCTCTGAATTTGACTTTGTCTGACTTTGTTTCTGCCATATGGGAAAAAAAAAATAGGTTTCAGGTCCCATAATCACAAAACCCCTAAACACTGTAAAATCCACTGCTATTAAATAGTGGACTGTATTCTGAACTTATGTCAGGGATTTTATGATATTTAGACCTGCTCAGGATGGTTGCATGATGAAGGAACTCCAAGACTGGCTGAGAAATACTCTTGTATTTCATCTGGTTCAGCTGATGAAGGATTTTTAAATGAAGCACTATGTTGGAACAGGTGAATTAGATTATGAAAGTTTAAAACAGTTCACAGTACGAAGACCACTATTTGGAAACCACAGTCACAAATACATTTTCGGGGGGGAAAAAGCTTGTGTGTGTTGTGTGTTTTTCTTCGACCACTATGTGGGCAAATGAAGGACTAGTTCAGGAACAGTGGTTCACAGCACAGCTGTGCCACCCCATAATTACAAAGTCGTGTGTGTGTGTGTGTGTGTGTGTGTGTGTGTGTGTGTGTGTGTGTGAGAGAGAGAGAGAGAGAGAGAGAAAGAGATTGTTGGACTACTTGGCTAGTTTTACATTTTTGGATAAAATCTGTGTGTGATGTACATCTTAATACATTTTACTCTTTTATTAATTACAAAAATCAATTTACACTATTTTCAACATATAGTGTTACACTGTAAGGTGATATGCATGCAAACACACTGTAAATATAATGATACATATCTTAAAAAAAAGCAAACCACAGTGTGTGCCCAGTACTTGCCCAGGTCATGCAGCTCATATATACCGAAGAGAGCAGTTAGAGTTCTCAGGTTTAGCTCTGCTATTATGTTTCATAAGCAGCAGTTATTGGCTTTGGGTGTCTGAGAGAAATCATGTGCTTGTCCAAACCACTAGATTGATTATCATGAAATGGGGGGAAGCCCACTACTGGGTGGGATTGGGATATGACATAATTTGGAAAACTTTGGTTTAAAAAAAAAACACAGACAGAGCAAAAATGTGCTCTTTACCATCCTTTGAGCAGGATTTCTTTGTCATTACAGAAAATCCTTAACGAAAGCTTGGCAGTAACACATGCATGTAATTACCCTGTCTGTACTGACCACTCGCCAGAAGGATTTAATCAGCCACTTCCCCATTCTGACAACTCTTCCAGCACCCACCTACACCACATACATTTATGTTAATATCTGGGTTTGCCTTTTCTTCAAATTCAGATTTATACCGCTAAAATGTTGATATAATTACAATCCTTTATAGAGTCTATAAGCAATTATTAAAAAAAATCTTGAAAAAAAAAAATTTATACAAATGTTCCAGACTGAATGATCCTCGTTTAAAAATTTCCAGGAGAATTCAGATGAATGCTTCAAAAGAATGATGAGTGTTTCCGATAATAATGCTTATGACTTTATAGCAAATCACCATTTGAGTCACCTGTTACATGAGTTTCAATGAATTTTTAATAAATAGGTGTCTCATCACATTTGACTGTTTTTATTGTGGCCTATTCCCATTGCTAACTATTGACTCACTTCCCAACTGAAAACCAGAACCAGATATACTGGGTGCCAACTGTGTCTTTGAGCTACTGTCTCATAAATGGCCACAATCACACCCTCTTATAGCTCAAGGGCCCACTCCCAAAGGGCCTGGCCGCACTGACATCACTGCGGTCAAATTGTACATCTGTGTGTATGTGCGTGTTCATGTGTGTGGATATGGTCAGGTCGTGGTCTTACTGTCCTTGATGTGAATCCAGTTATAGAATAAAGACTATAGTGGCTTTCTCTGTCTCTTATACACTTTCTTCCAACGTTTCACATTTTAAGCGTTGTTTCATCCACTCTATCATTGCCTATCTTTCTTCTTTCTCAATTCTGTTCACACTTCTGTGTGTTTGGTAATATTCTGGTGCTTTTGTGATGGTCACTGGGTTTTTATTTGAGAAAAATGTACAATCTTTTCTTTAGATTTAGAACTTTATGAGGCGACAGACTGATGACTTATTTCCAGACTTGGTTTAGCTTTACAAAGTGGAAACATCTGAACCCATTAGCCTGTAACACTTATTAGTCTACAATAACAGACAAAGTACACAGGAAACAAGTGAAACAGTAGCCCATAGTGAGACCAGTGCCACATATAAAGGTGCATAAAAATGTTCAAATGAAAAAAATATTTTACGTTTTTGCTATGTTTAGTTTTTAGTTCAGAAACTGGTATTAACTTGTTCACCTTTCTGCAGCAAATTCTGCGGAATTCACGTCAGAACGCCACAAAAGTCATCTTCCTCATCACAGATGGCTACTCGAACGGTGGAGATCCTCGGCCAGTGGCAGCAGTGCTTCGCAGGAGTGGAGTAGAGATCTTCACCCTGGGCATCTGGCAGGGAAATATCCGTGAACTTCACGACATGGCCTCACATCCCAAAGATCAGCACTGCTACTTTGTGCACGATTTTGCCGAATTTGAAGCTCTCGCACGGCGTGCACTTCATGAAGGTGAGATCTGAAATTAGCTGATGATGCAGTTCACAATATCTGGAGATAATGAATAAGTGAATAACTAATACCAATAATTGTCCAAGGAAACTGTCCAAGGAAATTACAGTAAAAATTACAGGGTATAAATACACAGTAGGAGAGTTTATTTATATGAAAGATTGTTAATAATTTCAGACTGAACAGTTTAAGTACTTATAGGTCAAATAGATTTCTCAAACTATTGCTTGAAAATAACCCTAGCAATGAGCTCTGCATCCACTAGATTTGTGGAAAGACCTTTTCATTTGTTTCCCCCCAAAACAGGAAATGATGTATTTATACAATACTTATGACATAATACAAAATGTTTGCTTATTACAATTATAATAAATGAAGAACAATACTGAAACTATATGGTCTATAAAAAAATGTGTGTTCACTATTTACCAGGTTAGCATGACAGGCTAGCTGACTTATAGAATGTTAAAGAAGTGGCTTGAGACCAAAGCACAGACAAACATGTTACTTATCTCTGGGTGTTCTACAATAAGGTTCTTACAATATCGTCCACATCATAGTAGCACAAAGACTGCATATTAATTTGCATAAAGAAACAACTGCATCATCCAAAGTTCATACCATGACCTTACCTACACCTCAAAGCATCTTTCATGTAAGAAACACATTGTAAACCTTAGTATTATCTTGTTGTCTCTAGTTGTGTGATAAGCTGATGGTTTTTAGAAACAGTTCCAGCTGGATACACATTTCCACAAATATACAGTATGTCACTAAGAGTCACATTTAATCCTGAATGAATAAACAGATTTTACTGCATACATGAACATAGCTGTAAATGTGCCATCCCACAATATTTAATGAAAACTTTGCTTGGATAAGGTGCAAGGAAAAAAATTAAATTCCTATAATCCGGTGCTATTCGTATCAGTTTCACTGTGGATCTCTCTTCCTGACTTTGCTCTGGAACAAATGTTTTCATCTCTCCCTTCATAATCCCAGTTCTTGTTTCTAATAGCAACCTCAATATAATACAAAACCCGCTGGAATGAATCACAATGTTCGTGTTTCTGTATGCGGAGAACCTTCACAGTTTAATATATGAGGCCCAATAGCCAAGTAAACACGTTCTACCTACAAATGTATTTAATCCATCATCCAACTGCAGCCAGCCATGCAGGAACGCTCATAAAGAGCCGCTTAGGATCTCTGTGAATAAGTGGTATTTCTGAGGGAAGATATGTCTCCTGTTCAGAGTGATATTCTGACTTCAGCCAACAGCTGGACTCTAGTCTGTGTGTGTGTGTGTGTGTGTGTGTGTGTGTGTGTGTGTGTGTGTGT